>JAQGBW010004282.1:0-14114 GCA_034698625.1 Julus scanicus
AATTTCATTCATAATTATCTGGCTACAAATTAAAAATCCAGTTTTTTTTAAGAATATAGTCGATGACCTGATGTTTGAGATTTTATCATATGTACACAATAAGAGGATAAAACACCATGTTCTTCGATTGCACTAGTTTTGAGTGGTTTTGCTACAAATCATTTGTTTGCGAGACAATAACCTGATAGATAAAAAACACACATTGAAGTCAAATTTGTGAGTCGCAAACAATACTCAGATTTCGTCATTGACCAATGCAAGTCCAACATTACTTAATCTATTAATTATAATTAATGTCCTGCCTCGAAACAAAATTAGCATTTACAAAAAATCGCAATATTTTATTCTAAAATATAAAGTGCGGTATACGCCATAGTTGGTGTTGATCCAGAATAAGGCTAAATCAAGAATTTTTCCCATATTCCACAATTTTCACAAAGCAAACAATGTATAAAACTGATGCCATCATAATTTTCGAAAATAGGCAACACCTGTGACGAACATTTTATCTTAAGTATGCATCAATGTTCCATATTTACGAAGAGGGAATTTGACATTATTTGAAGGTTACTCTTGGACAGTTTTAGGCATAAACAAACAAAAATGTTCACAAATAAGGAATCCCAGTGCGTCAATTCAAAGCTGCAGTGTTTATTTTTTAGCAAATGCAATCTAAGTTATCTAGTTTTCCAATTTCTCTTTCGTTATTCTGGCGATTATGTTGTTTGACGTTTTCGAATACTACCAATAAGGATGCTGCAATTAAATATATCTGATATTGCCACACTCTTCAAATAAGTATAGTAATTTGTATTATGCTTGGTACAAACTTTATATACTAGCTTGTTTACAAACGAATTGAGATGTCAGAGAAGGCCAGCAGTTGCGAAATTTTAAGTAACATCAATTCTAAGAAGGATACAGTATATATTAAACTGAAAATTTTTCTGTTAATACACATCTGGTTATGGATATTTCGATTTGAACATTTACAGTCATTTGTCTGCAAATTACCATAACTCTCCAACGTGTCAGAACTAATTATTAAATATGTCTGTAACCAGTCTGCTACTTTTGAGAATGGTTTTAAATTAATTTTTTCGTTGGATGACCCCCACACTTCCTTGAATTATCTATTTTTAAGGGTTGAGTCATTATATGTTACGTGATCGTGGGCAATTTCGATCAGTTAATGGGATTGGATTTCACCCCAGAGAGTAGGTTGAAGTCGAGAGTAAAGAGAATATTATAGACATTGAGGAAGGCCACATTTCTTCCCTTAGCAACACAATTAGCATTGAGATTGAGATTCTGAAAGGTTCTGACATGTCCATCATCGGATTTCCTACTTAACCATGTACTTTTTCTCCTTTTTGATTGTTTTGGCATTTCTTCAAAAATGGCTTGTAAAATTTCCAATTACAAAATGTATACCCTTTTCAGATTTCATCCTTGTATGATAATTTATGCTCCATACGATATTTGATTTAAATATTGCACTGATTTCACAGCATGTCAAACTTTATATTTCCATGACATAAAGGTTATCTTGTCAGTGTTTTTCTAATGATGAGCATATCAAACTTTATATTTCCATGACATAGAGGTTATCTTGTCAGTGTTTTTCTAATAATGATGATGATGATATTTTATTGGCAATAAATTATCCAATTACCTATTGTTGTAACCACAGTAGCCGCAAAAAACAAGGACTGTCCGAAACTCCAGTTTGGCTCCATCGTGGAATTGCCAAAGGCAATGACGCCTCTTTTGTATGCATGGATAACGAAAGCGACATATGAATCAAGGTCTTCGGTGTCTGAAAAAAAGAAATACACATTTTTTAAAAAATTTCTGTAATAGAGAAATCACGCAGAAATCACATGTACATTTTCCACACAGCATTCGTGCACCCTTTTCTCGTTTATTTGCTTGGCGAGAATCTCGGCAAGATATTTTTGTAATATTGACCATTAGCCAAAAATAACGACCACTTAAACTCAAAACCATATACGGAGAGAATATGTTATTTTAGTTTTGCAGGCATGGCAAAACTAAACGGTTAATGCCATAAATCGGTTTAATGTAACGGTCTATTTATAACAAGTAATGTTTGTGGTGAAAGGATCTTAGCCAAATCCCATACAGTAAAACCCCTCATAACCGCATCCTTTTTATCCGTCTCTCCGGCTTAACCGGTGGTCTCAGAGGTACAAAAATCAAATTTGCTTTTTAAGTTGTTTTTTTTTGGAACTCATAAAATGGTGCATGCATACGAGTATATAATACAAATTGTATAGATACACTTTTGCAGTACATTTAGCTGCAGAAATTATTGACTGCATTTGTCAGAAATTATTTTGAAAAACAAGGATAAATTTTGAAAATATGTTAATTTCTCAATAGCATATAAATGGAATATGTTGCTAATTGCATTTTATTAATATCCGGGTTAACCGTCTCCCTCCATTTGCAAGCAGGGTGGATAACACGGTTTCTACTATATTTATTTTTCATTAAGGAGACACGGGAGGTTGAATGTGCAAAAATGGCAATCTTGTTTCCATGGAAACGAGCTGAAATCACACTATCCAATGTACGGAAAGCATGCAGTAGCGAATTGCCAGTCATTGAATGTTAATCAGTACCCTACACCGAGGGGCATATTTTCGAAATAATCTGTATATCCATACAAGAAAAATTTAATAGGCATTTTTAGCGCTTTCGTCTTCTTAAGTAAAAAAAAATATATTCTGTTTTTTTAAAGGAAGCCTATGAATATATCAGATATCTATTACATTAATTCTTAAAATATAAAATGGGAAAAAAATAAAACCGCAGGCTCTTCCAACAAGTAACAACTGACGTTTTCATATTTATCAATGGAATAATCGATTGGGAAACGTCAAAACATGAAAGATCCATTTTATATTGTATATGGTTTGGTGATTTCAGACCATGCCTCGAATAACTTGCATACCATGTAAAAGTTAAAGGGGTGATGGAGTTACAGAGTAAAGCGTTTGAGCCAAAATATAATAATAAAAACTATTATTCAGCATCGAAAACAAACTACAGAAATTAAGCACACAAAGTGCATTTCAACGAGTTTGGTAGTCATGATATATTACAGCAATTAATAATTTCTAGAATTTCGCAGAATCGAGTTTATCGAAGATGGCTAGCAATTACTCATTCCAGATACTACATTAAACACTTTTGTAGGGTCAAAGATATTTCTTTTTAGTACTGCTTAAAAATTTTCCATTCGGTTCAAATGACCTTCTGTGCCATTAAACCCAACTACTATTCTGAGGTTGTAACGTATACGCTTTTTGTACAGTGTACCGAAGTATACATTCATCTGCTATTTTAAGATATTTTAGGTCTATTTAAGCGCTGAATAGTACACTGAATATGAACGCCAATCTAAATACAGACTGTACAAGGTTGAAATTGTCGAACACGATAGTTTGTCATTTGCATATTCAATTTTTTATCACTGATTGATCATCTGTAGTAAAAAAACCAGACAGTCTGCGATGTAAGCCAGCTGAAATGTGTTCAGCTTTTTTCGTTGCAGCGAACAGACAATTTAAAGACATTATTAAAAATGTATACCATGCACCTGAGTTGTTCGACATTTTAAATTTATAAAATGGAAACTGAATTGCTGTCAACATGTAATGCAGACATCGTGACAAAAATCCATTGAAGTTCAAATTAAAGCTGAAGTCAACAGAATATATGAGCAGATATAGTCTGAATAGATTTTACTGCCGAACCATTTCGATAATAGGGTTGATAAAAATGTACATGAATGTACTGTAACATCTGTTTTCAATGGCTTTAGCAATTCCCCAGAAAGTCGAATCAAACAAGCATAAATATGTTATGCATAGAAGATTCAAGGCAGGTGAATTAACCGTCTGATTTCTTATTTATGCTCATCTTTTCTCCATCTCCTCGAGTTCATATTTTTAGTAGATAAGGCTTCTTTGAAATCTGAATACTTAAGATAAGAAGGAAAGTGGGTCTTTCCAGAAAACTGCATTACTTTATATTGGCATCTGCTAGGAATTCTGAGATGTGTTAACTAGGGCTCCAATTAAGGCCGGAAAACTAGGTTACACATTGTAAATGTACTGCGTACTACTACTGTATAATCTTGTGTATACACATTAAGCCGATGTACTGTACATGTATTTACACAAGGGGGTTACGTTTATGGATGGCTTGCATTGCCTTTGGGATTTTACATCATCACTCTCAAGTCTGAGGAATGAAAAAGAAATGAGGTTCTTGTACCCTGCAGGCGTGCTGATTTAATATTTATTATGTTTTTTTATGTGGTTTTACTTTTTCTGAAATCTACTTATGGCATATTCATGAAATGGAACGTGTGTGAATTCATCTAGGAAAGCATTAGTCTCTGGAAAATGGGAATTAGTATGACTACATAAAGTGGACAGGTCCATGATGTTAGATGCTTAAATTCTAGTACACGGCATGGCAGCCCCATTTTAATGAAATTACTATCTGACATCTATACAACCATGTGGAACATTCCTAGTTTGATGGCACTGTGACAGTGTTGAGTAAACAAACTTTGAATTAAAAAAGTTTCTTCATTGTGGGAAGTTTTATAATTTATCATTGATGAAGAAAATGTTCATCTTTGATCTCTTCTCAATTCAGTTAGTTTCAATTATTGATACAATGATGTTTTCTTTTATCAATTTAAGGTCTGATTTTCTGTACTCCAAAGATGATGAGAATTTGTTAGACATTGCGATTAATATATCAATCATGGATCGTGCACAAGTGTTTATAGGGTTGATTTCTTATAGGTGATAGATAAAAAGGATTTTTGTTACTACGAAACATAGATGGGAAAACTTTCTACATGTTTTGAACACGTGCACCAGACATTTTGGATCTTTCGTTGTGTGCATCAATGTATGCAATTAACAAAATCCCTCTCCATTTGTAAAGTGCATTGGCACAAGTGACTGATAAGAGTCGTTCATTGGCACGAGAAATCTGTTTCCCTATTCAGGGCACAACTACTATTATACATTATATCATTACTTATTGAAAGTATTAAAATTTATAAGGTATTGATTAAAGGTACATTCACAGAAGAAATGCAACTGTTGCTCAAAATAAAGTGCTTGCTTGCAATTTTGCATAACATTTTTTTATAATACGGCTAACAACAATAATTTGTCTTTAAAAGCATTAGTGTTCTCACTAGTAGATGGTAATGGATCTTACGAAAAAAAAAAGTAACCTAGAATCATTTGCAATAAAAGCTTGATGGCATAAGGATTATTTTTTTCCATCTTTTATCTCAGCAATGTATAGCTTTAGAAAGAAATAGTGCCATATTGAGGGTTTTTTTATATCCATTTTAGCAGTAGCTAATCATCCCAAAGGGAGAAAAAAAATGGTATAAATAACTTTCAATTTAAGAAAAGAGCTAATGGATGGATTCTCCTGTATCTTCTGGAAACAGTTTATTTTGAGCAACAATGCAAGATTACTTTGCCAGAGAATATGTGCTGTTCCATTTATATTAATGTAAAACACATATAGGAATGTAGTAAAATTAAGTAAACTTTAACCATGCAAACTCGGAAAGAAAGTCATCTCTTCTTCAGATTCTGATTACTTTTCTGGCGAAAGTTCTCTTGCAGCATTTTCAACAATCCAAACTTAGCTTTTTCCATCAATATATACATGCACAATATTTATACTGTTTGATTTTTTTAGCCCTTGATATTCCTTGAGATTTACTTCTATTTCGAACTTTGTTGAATTTCCCCGGCCAATTTCACTAATTTTAATCCTTGAAAATTATCCACCTTATGTGGCTTCTCAGCCTGACAGCAATAACCTTGGTTCAAAGCTTTTCGTATAATGAAGGCCAACTTCACAAAAAATAGTATTATATTATCCTGCTAAAGAATAATACAAGATTATACTATACAGGAATTTTAACTGGGTAATGTGGTATTGCATTATGCACACAATTAAGTATTGCATGGAATTTTTATGGAAGAAATTGTTTGCTATATGGTATACATATATACACCTTTGTTTCAACTACTGCATATACAGTAGTTGAAACAAAGGTGACATCTAGTCTGGATAATCGATCGATTCTTTCATTTAATCCCTTGAAGCCTGGCGTGCACATGCGTGAGGCAATCTGTTGACCATCTATACACACGAGTAAGAGCGATTCTAAAAGTTTGTGCAAGAAGTAACACATGCATTTTCAGAATGAGAAGGCCAACAAGCTGTCACATCGTTACCGGCATCAGAAAAAAAACATGTTATCAGACGCCACACACTGTTTATTTTAGAACTTACTGCAATTTTCTATAAAGCGCTGTATTTTGCAAAACTATTTCTACACATTTGGTACATTTTTAAATTTACCAAAAAAAGAAAGTTGATCCGTATTTTTGCACGCTGATGTTCTGACACCCGATTTCAAGACATCGTTCTACATTTTTCAACAAGGTTTTCCAAGGAATTATTTATCAATTACATGCAGGTGGTCTGCACCAGATGTTCCAAAAACCATACATGACGCAGATATATCTAGTATAAAGCAATGCGTTATTAATGTTGACAGAACTTATCAATTGCGCTAAAATATTAGTAAGTTAAGGACAGTTTGACATTTTCTATGAATACAACGAGGAAACATTTAAGTTGTGTACTGATGTGTTTAGCTTTGTAACATGCGGCATGCCCTATTTTAGTGACATTAATACTGTATACCATCATTTTCCATTTTTTTACCTTGAAGGCAGTCTTCACCGTTCAACTTCTTAATAACTTTCTCCCTGCGTTCCTTGACTTCATTTCTCAATACTTCTTCGACGGGTCGCTCCAGCACCATGAAAATCACGGCTCCCAATATTAAAAACACCCAGTAAAACACAACATGGCAGCAGAGCAGAAAATTACTGCGTCGAATACCGCAAATTTTGGCCAACTTCGCCCTTCTATATATCTCCTTCCTGCAATCACATTCGCTCATCAACACATCGTTGCCATTCAACTCATCGTTTGCACGGTGCGAGTACACGTATTTAGCTGCCTGGTTGTAACAATACATTTTTAGTAGTATTATTCCCAAATTAAATTAATGCCTGATGATAATAGGAACGTTGGTTTTTTTTAAAAAACCAAAAAAAAAATGGTGTTAAAAACGATGAAAAGGTTGAAAAGAGCCTGGGCTATAATTTGATTGTTTGTTGTTCATGAGAATGTTCCATAACTATTTTGCCACAGTTTTTCATAAGTTCAGAAACTGACGCTGCTTTATAATGTTGATAATGTAATGGCGCAGAGAACATATAGTGGTCGATGGCGAGATGAAACCAGACGAAAATTTGCTGAATTCGGCCAAAATTTGGCGAATAGTTCGGTGCACGTTATACGCGTTTTCTGTCAGTGACGTTCGGAGAGGCGTTCCACGAAAAAAAGCGTGTTATCACTACGGTGTTATATCACTATCAGGGACGTCACGGTGACTTCATTGGTAAACTTTGGAGAGATGTACTGACTGGATGGATTGTAGATTATGCGTTCATCAAACTCCAAATGCTGTCTTCTGGATTTAGAAAAACTGGATAGTTGAAGTAGCACAAAAGCGAGAAAGAAACTTTTCACTTTATCCAAACTTTTCGAAGCGACCGGGGCTTTATATCAAGGACTCGGCTGGTTTGATAAGGGTGTGTCTAGAACCGATCGGCCTTCAGTGATACGCAGGCGATAACACAACGTGTCGCCATTTGTGAATCGAGCAGTCACGTGACTCATTGACTCATGACGTTGCATGTGCGGCTTTTAAACACAGTCCAATTACTGTTAACATGTGTTTTGAAACTCAGCTGGTGTGCATAGTCCCCGCTTAATGAGATGGTATGAAGTACACTGTGTAGTACAGAGTATAGTAGATCAATTTTTCAACACGAACTACCAGCTTTTGTTCGATCTTGAGAAATTAACATGGATGCCATCCAAAAGTTCAATATGTGTTGTCATTGGGGATCAGCTTCAATTTCCAATTTTCCTTGGAGATAAATTGGAGTATTTTTTTTTTTCAAATATATATATTTTGAAAGTTTGTAAATACAACTGTTAGAAATCTATACAGTATACAACCTTCGAGTAATTTTTTTATATAATTTAGTAATATATATATTTTAAAATTTTGTAAATACAACTGTTAGAAATCTATACAGTATACAACCTTCGAGTAATTTTTTTTAGATGAACAAGTTTTGGCACGCACAAAGCAACTTGAGTAGAATTACATTATGCATTTGCTGTTGTTCATCTTTTATTGAAGTTACTACCAAAAATGGTTTTTATTTCGTAAAACTCCTGATTTTGTATTTTTTGATCTTGGAAAAAAAATTATGATTCTTAAATTAATTAGTGTTTAAAGAATTGCCACTGTGACATATTGGCCATATGTCATCTATAAATTCGTTGGAAGAGAAATAAATATATTAATTATGATGGTCGTACAATTTTATTTTACCCTAAAATCAAATACATCTTTGAATATTTAATGGTGCTTCAAGTTTGGAAAAAAAACTGAAACTCTACGACCATTTCACTATTTTTTTATTTAGAATAAAACACATGACATTGTTCAGCGTTGTCATTATGCAGAGACAATTTTTAAACAGCTGATAAAACAGACTGGTCAAAATTCTCCAACGGACATTTAAAAAATTGGATTCCTTTATGGACTTTAGGATCGAACCGTTGTGAAGTTTAATTTAAATTGATTTAGGGAATGGAATAAACCCAAGTTACCCGAATCTATACCGTTCATAAACTCATTAGACATTTTATTAATGCAGTTTTATTAAGTTAAAATATAAAATTTCCATTGTTTGTTTATAGCTCGATGTTAACGTGTGTTGAGTATACGTGTTTGACTTTAATTTGGGAATTATAAAAATGATATCCACAATGTTAAAAAATAAAAACGACTCATTCTGCGACTAGTATGCATGTTCCTGTTAAATTTAGTCTTTTAAAAAAAGAAGTAAACGTGATAATAATGCCAAAACCCCCGTTTATATACCCTATACAGGAATCAGCTATATATAATTGTTATTTTAATATTTACAATTTCCCGCCTTATTTATTTAAAAAAAAAGAAGTGTTGTGTGGTACATATGTAATCCTAAAGAAACTTAGTAGACGATAAATTTTGAAGTTCAAATTGTGATATTTTTTGTTAAATATTTCAAATAAATGATAAGATAGATAAACATTTTCTTACAAAAAAAAAAAAAAAAAAAAAAAAATAGGCTATA
Organism: Julus scanicus; assembly: GCA_034698625.1. Lineage (NCBI taxonomy): Eukaryota > Metazoa > Arthropoda > Diplopoda > Julida > Julidae > Julus > Julus scanicus. The sequence goes on from JAQGBW010004282.1 coordinate 9,360, forward strand.
AACGATAAGTTTTTCTTGTTTTGTCACCATTTCAACTGCAGTTTCTGAACAATTGCGAGTTTTCTTTACTTGGGGTTATTGAACTGCCACTATGTAACGATTATTTTGTTTTGGAAACTATATTCAGAAATTTAAGAAGTAATGCGTTTTAGGCGAAACTTGGTCATGTTTTAACATTGTGCTATAGTTGTTAGTTTAATCATGGAATCCTTTGACACATAATTTATCAAAGGTGGCTCAGCTGTTTTACAAGCTCCTAACTTGTTTTTTATGTTTGTAGCCAAACACATGTGAATTTATTGATTCAGGAACAAGTTCCAGAATAACGTCTGATACATTTTATTTGTTTTTCAATGCATTAGAAGTACTTTTAGAAATAAATGTTATAATTAACTTTTAATTAAACATTACAAATGAATCGAAATAATTTTCAGTAATTGTTGAGTTTAATTGCAATTAAAATGTATTTGATTATAAATTAGCATCGCATTGTAGGCACACATAGCCAATACTTGTAGCTTAATTCCAATTTAGGTTCGAATAATCTGTTATGGTCAATACTGAAATTCCCAAAGTGCCCATGTCTGTCACCAAGGTATCTTCATGCATGTAGCGTATCTTATGCGTGACATGGATTGGGTACAATGTGGACAATTGCAGCTGTTCAAACACTACAAGCCCAAAATCTCGTTAACTTTCGCATGAGACATAAACATAACTGGTGTCAATCTTCCACTACATTGAACTGGCCAAATCTCCAGAGCCTACAAAAGCAAGTATATAGTATACTTCACATTTAGCGAAGCAAAATACGTTCATGAATGTAAAAAGGAATTTCCGATTTTTACAAGTCCCTTCTGGATGAACACACAATGATGGTGATTTGGAAAACTGTTATAACATAGCTTTGCATCAAAAGAACCATTTCATGTTATTTGGACAAGGGCTTTAACATCGCTTTATGCTTTGAATATATCACAAAAAAACATTTTCTAGTTGTTAAATGCTGTTTTATACGCCATTCCATGCTCCAAAACTAAAGACGTGCTATGGTTAAAAATTGCTAAAGTGTGGGCATGTTTATAGGTTAGACGATGTTTGCGTAAACTAGTGGTTCCAAAAAGCAAGTAAATAGTTTTTCCTTCAAATGCATCTCAAATTCTGTCGCTATCGCCCTAAATAGTTGCCATGGCTACAATACTTTTATGTGGCAAACAAGATACGAGCTTCTATATTTAAAGTGTCGAATATTGAGGTGCGAAGAACAAGTATAGTGCATGGGGGCAAAAAGAAAATCCAAGCACATGTGCGTATATTTGTATGTTTAAAATTCCCCCCTTTTAATCAGGAGTGGTGAACCATGCATGGAGACTTTTGGGATGACTCTCCATCCAACTCTCTAAATCATGTTTTATACAGAGCTGATGTATGTATCGAAATTATGTTTTTTATAGATTTCATAGATTTAATTAGAGATATATGCATTAATTAGCAACAGATATAATATATAAAACAAAATATTCAGGTAGAAATAATAATAATTTTTCTAAGAAAAAATTTTCGTTTTTCGACACAAAAACCAACTGTTCAAAATTTCACAAATCTGTTACACCATCTGTTTGCTTAACTTTGCTACATGGTTTATTACATACATGGCGTTTTAGATTAAACATGACAAGCCAGTATCCACAATAGAACTATTTAACAATGACACTGTCTCATTTTACCCATTGTCTCAATGCTCCCCAGTCTCCCCTACATTATATGCTAATTTATACTCTCTATCCAACTGTCTACCTGGATTTTTAATTAATCATGTTTTATAAAATTATGTTTTTTATTGATTTCATAATTTAAATTTCATGATGACTTGTGGTCTGCAGATAAAAAAAGTTGAACAACCTTTTTCTAAATGAAGATTGAAGTTCCCAGATCTCTAGATGCAGACAGAGATCAGGGGTGATATTTCATGAGAACAAACAAATGAACCCAATAGCCTATGGGACATCCAAGTGAAACCTCCTAGGGATGAACCATTTCCGTGGATTGTGAACTCAAAATACGCCCAACTATCATCCTCAATCTTATCTTTTGTACCGATATAAGAGTGCGGGCAGTCCAATGAATTGTTTGACCACGTGCACGCGTTTATAAATTGTTATATGTGATATGTGAATGCCCACCAGATTTCTGCAACCAAGCTTCATGAAACTTTTGGCCAAAAAAACGTGTTTCCATGAAACATTTCGGTGATCGCTGAAGAGGCGGTGAATTAAGATCAAAGGAAATCAATGAAGCATTGTTTTATGGTTATGGCGCTCCTACGGAGGCCTTTATACTCCACGCGTGCTACGAGTCAAAAATATATATTTTTGTGTTCAGCTTAGTATAAGCGTCGTCTGCAGTGAAGTATGTGTGGCAAACTTTGACCAGCAAACAGTTTCTGTGTTTGAACAAACACCAATGCAGAAATATGTTAATGAAATATATTTGGACAAACATCAATACGGAAATATGTTAATGAAACAACGTTTCAACTACTTATTTTGATGAAACTTTATTTCAGTTTCATGAAACATGCTGTGTGTACTATAGGCATTATAGTATTACAAATATTTCCACCTTATCTCTAGCCAACTAAAGCAAACTAATTGTTAAATTTTAAGTTTCATTAGGACGGTATAGGTAAGGTATAAATGTCTCGAATGAGAGGTATTATGGTAATATTCTCCAATAAAGCAGAAGGGAAAATATTTTCAAAGCACATAAATATTATAGTACGGTTTTGTTATTTCAGAGCTTGCCAGATTTTGTTGCTATATATGATATCATTATAGGACATGCAAAAAAAATTATATTTTTATGATATGTTCTTTATAGCATGTAATGCATTCAAAGTTATTTTTTGTTTATTAATTCATGATGTAAACATTTCATGCGAGTATAATTTATCCCCATTGTGGAGGGTTTATTCCACCATATTTTTTTGCACCTACAAAAAACATCGACGTTTTCTAATATACCAATGTGAGTGTTTGTTATCTTTAAATTGTTATTTTAGTTATGTTTTCTTTTTAAATTTTTGGTTTTTCCAAATCATGTAGGCAAATACAGAAAATGTCATCCTTTCAATCATTCTTTCTTCAGGCTTCCTCTTTCATCTTGTTATCCTTTCAATCGACTTCTATGTATTCTATAAGGCCATCAAACTTATCGCATAATGTATTGGATTTAGTTTTATCGATCGTCAATACATTAAACTTATAAATGTGGAAGAGCTTTTTCTGCCAACACCTGTATAATTTTGTGCAGTGCACGTACGTTTATATACTCAACAAACTAAATCAATTTCGCAAGAAATTTCCTATTAAAATTTCTATAAATAGGAATTAAGATACGTTTATTCAAATTTAAGCCTTCTTATACATTTAAGAGATTATAATCTGTAATTCAATTAAGGCTTTTTTCGTCTATAAGCTTTTAGAATTATTTAATATAATCTATAGAAATTATAGACTGCATCTGCTAAACATGTTGTAGTACTAATACGTTTCATAAAAATAAAAAAATACGGTCAAATATCCAATACTCTTAACTTTTTATAAATTGAACAAGTTTTATTTAGTATCATGTCTTGTTTTACAAAAACCACGTTACTCTTTAAAAAACATTATGATTGAGATAAAGCACTCACTCAAGTTTTTCCTGAGGGTATTATGGTTTCCTTTTATATCAACATTTATTTATTAAAAATGTATAAACTTTTGAAGGATTTTTGGTATTTTGAGAATGTTGGTTTTTCATAACCTTTAAATGTTAGTGCATCTTTAACATAAAACAGAAAATTTAATTGAGTAAGTAAACCATTAAGCAGCATTCTCAAAGGAACAATGGCACAGACAATATACATACATACATTTCTGTGTACACGATCAATACAATGTAAGCGCATGCAGACATTAGGTATACATGCATTTATTTTAGTGAAAAATGCATGTTACCTTCAGTCTTAAGTACCCTGCTCCATTTTGTGAATTTGGCATATTTTTATTTTCAGAATACTTTATTCTAAAATAAAACTATAGGTATAACATTAAAAGTTTTTTTTTCTTCTAAAATTTGTATTCTGTAACAATGTTAGTTGATTTCTGCATTTAACAGTATTAAAATGTTTAGTAAATTTGTTGAAAAAAATTCATGGATTTCAAAGATCCTCTCCTACAACATTCTGATTATATGCTTAAATCCAAAGCACGTATACCACGTAGTCATACTGTCGATTGATACAGTTTCCAAGGAATGTTTGCAGTATTTATTTGCCGTCTTTAATTAGACTTTTATTTATAATTGTTAATGTAAACATTGCTTCACGTTTTTTGTGTGTGTGGGCAAATTCGATGTTGAATGTGCATTGCGAAAAAAAGTAACATCGATTTTGTCTCTCAATTACTGGAGCACGTATTATATCTGACAACTACATTCTCAACAGTACTTTTATGTTTATTGTTACTGTCATGCCACGGGGATACACGAAAAAAGTGTGAAATACAGCTGGGGATGCATGCTTTAAATCTAATGTAGTCAAGCTACTTCAGCCTTTCATACAAAATTACTACATTTATGTGTCTATAATCTCCTGACATTATACGAAGTACGACACCTGCCATTTTGGGTGATGTCCCATATGGAAAAGTAATATCTTGACAATATATAGAAAATATAATGGGTTACAATGAAAATATATTTCCAATATAT
>JAQGBW010004283.1:0-14110 GCA_034698625.1 Julus scanicus
CAGCGAGTGGAATACACCAGAGTATTGCTCCTGATGCTCCGTTTTTCAAGTGGAATACGAAATTCACTCCAAGAGCAGTCTAAACTGCTCTAGAGCAGCGAGTGGAATACGCCATATGATAACTGCACGTATTATTTACGTATTTGACGTACATGTCTGCAGTATAATCAGTTTAGAGGACCCAATCAGTTTATGACTCAGTTTTTAAAATGACGCCTTCTAATTGGCTGGATCCTACGTTTTAGAAGTGCTGGAGAAAAAGGGGTTTTTTTAGCTGAAAGGTTGATTTTGCATTCTATCTTGCCAGGCCTTTGCAGGCTGCATTTGTGCCCATTTTACAAAAGACACTCAACTTGAGGACCTTATCAGAGCTGCTTGAATCTACTGCGCATGTGTGCCAAATGCAGATAGTCCAACTGCCAAAGTGAAAAGTTCGTTTGAGTTCTCCTACTGTTTAATGAATAAGCACAGGTGTGTTCAGCAGCATTGAAAATCTGGAAATGTACTTGAGTTTTTATCACTTCGAAAAAGTTGATTTATGCTTGCAATTCGTGTTAAACACAAAAGTTTTTGCTGGGATTTCCTGTTGTCGAGAAATTTCAGTTCATCGGAAAAATTCTATATATAAATATAAAAACGTATTTAGAAAAATTTCAGGCTTGTTTAACAAATATTGTGGTAATTAGTTGTTGGAGGCCCGAGGGGTCCTTGCATTTTTACAATCAAATTTGCTGACATGCTGAAATATCAACTAGAGCGATTTTATTTAAACCTATAGGTAGGTGGCTGAAATCAATTGTAGCGAAATGTTAAATATGAGATTGAAATGGCGTGTTTTAAGTTGTTTTTATCAGGCGTTTAGAACCTGTGGCGTTTTCTGTGTCAGTGCATCTGTCGGTGTATTTCAAACAACTTGCTTTTGATCTTAAATTATGCTCTCGCGATTTTAAGGTAGAATCGACGACCCTCGCTGAATTAATGCGCAACTGTTAAGTTTCATGAAAGTTAATCAGAGTAGAAAATGAAAAAGATGGGAGGAGGTGGAGGAAGAAGGATATGATGTCACTTGCCATTGTCAGCTCCATCTCATCTTTGTGTATCTGGAGGACAAATCCACTCTCGAACATTTTTCCATTTATTCGTCAGGGATCTCCCTCCTTCCCTATATGTGCCTGCCTTGATTTGAAATTTAACTTCGAAATTGAAATGCACTGCATTATAATCTCTATATAGCCGCCAGTTTTCCTCCGAAAATTGGATTTACGAAAGCTTTCTTTCCGAGTGCATCGAACACGCACGCCTGATTATTTTAGGAATGCATAGATAGAGGATATGGGAGAATTATGCTGGCAATTTCATATCTCGTTGCTTTTTTTCTGGAGAGGAATATGTATATAGAAGTCTCTAAATTTCTGTTCATGGAGCTAATTTTCAATCTGTGTTCCGAAAAAGCTCATGTATACCATCATAGACAATATGGGATGTTTACGTATTATATAGACACATTGTAATATGTACATATTATTTAAACTCTTTTTACGTGTTATGTATTCTTTTTGGCTTTTTGCCTTTACCAAAGTAGGTATACATGTATACGTGTACCTATAAAATCGTTATATTTTTCAACTATGACTGCTGCGCATGCTTTTAATGCTAAATTAAATTTGAGAATTGGGCGTTGTGTACTTTAGGGTTTTGGGTCAGGTAGCCACGTCCAGATTTGAGAATTTTTTTTTGGTAAAACTTATGTAAACCTGCATCTTTGAACAAAGCAAGGCTTAAAATCTCATCATTTCAACTTTGATTCAGCGAACACTAATTACAGATTTAATGCAGTAAGCTGGAATCAAGAGCAAGTCTAAAAGTGCACGTTATTATCAGAATAAAGTATGGCTTATTATTTCAAGCTTTTCTTGTAAAAAAACTATATAATGTAAACTTGTGTTGTGTTCTTGGGTTTCTAATGTGTAGTGGGTTGACATCCTCAATTCTTCATGAAATGTACGGAGTTAGTAATGATAGGTTTAATTATTCCTAATTAGCATCTTTGAAACTATAAGGGCTTTTGTTGCTAACTTAATTGCTTTAGGAGGTTTTGTGTAGAACCCGATTATTAGACTACTCGGAAATTTAACTTTTAAGAGTTGTATCCGTTGTTTTCCACCTCAGTAATGTTTCACAAAAAAACGCGATAATTGTTGTAATCTTTTCCAAGGCAACGGTTCGAGAAAACTCAAAAAGTTTGTTAAATTCATTTTCAAGCGTAAGTGGGTTGCACGCGTATTGACTGCGTGGTTGCTAAGGTTTTTGCTTGTACTGTAGTTCGATGAATTCTTTTGAAGTAATAAGGCTATTCGAGTACAATGATGAGGAAACGCTGCTGAGGATTTTATGAATTCGTTATAGGTGGCCATCTTTTTTTGTTTGCTTTCTAATGCCCTTGCATTGTATCTTTAGGTATTGATGAAAATATTCCAACAAAGATCGCGGAAGTAACACAATTGGTAACCGCACACAATGGAATAAAATATTCGTTTTTGCTTCATACTGGTCTCTTTTAACTTGTTTCCAAAGACTTCTTTGTTTTACTTTAGATGGTTTAACCTTACGTAAATCCTGTTTTAGATTGTTTTGCTTCTGCATTGTTGCCCCATGTTTGATGGCATCATCATGTGTATTCTGTAGAATTACGTTTCTGTTTCCAATATGTAGTAATTGAGGTTTTCAATTTCATATTCCATTGCCAATATGGATAGTAGTATGTAATTAAACAACGTTGTCTTTTATTTCTTTCAAAAGCAAAAATAAATTGTCGACAATGACAACAACTTGTTTGGTTTCTGTCAAAAACGGACATTGTAATTAAGAATTAGTAAATTGCTTCATTAGCACTTAGTGGCTCATGAAGTTTTATAATTATAGATACTTTACTGGTTAACTTATTGTGTTCTGATGTGAAGCAATTAGATTCAAGTTGGATTTCATGAAATCTTTGAATTTTGACCAGCAATCAGCATTCGTATTCGTGTACTTTTGATTATAATCTTAGCTGGTCAACTTATTTTATTTTGATATTAGGCAATATTCAGGTTGGATTTTATGAAGATTTGAGAGGCAATCAGCATCATATTCGTGTACTTTTTTTTATTATAATCGTAGCTGGTAAACTTTATTTTGTTTTGATATTAAGCAACATTAAGGTCGGATTTCATGAAATCTTTGGATTTAGGCGACAATATGCATCGTATTCGTGTACTTTTGATTATAATGCACTGTATAATAATCTAAAGTTACCCTAAAACTCTTTACAATATTTCCTATCCATCAAAAGGAAAACATTTGCTGAACTATGTATATATAATAACACTCTTTCAATGTTCATTATTACCCTTGTCCATGGCGACGCATTTTTTTTTTTTTTTTCAGGGAGAATTTCCCCCCAAATCATAGTTGGATTTTCAGTTACCTAGTAACCTTTGGCATAATCCAAACTAATCTGTCGCGTTTCCACTTGAAAATTTCATTTTTGGCTCCCTCGCTCTGAATTTCGCTTGACCACATCCGTTGTGTCCATTGCTTTCCTCCCCCTTACGCTGTTGCACATGATTGAAAGAGCTAATACTCTTTTACCGCGTCCCCATGGAGATGGCCAACTTGGAAAATGCACGCCTCCATCTGTCATTTTGGACAATATTGGGCTAGGTTTGAACGTTGGCAAGGAAAGAATGGCGGCTGCTACATACATCTGATGGCCTGACATGTTTAATCACCTATCGCACCAAGTACGCGGTACATTAATAAAAATCGATACCATTAGCTGAACAATAAAGGCATCCTTCTCTCCAAACTTCTAATAGACTTATAAACTCATAAACGCATTCATTTTGAATCGTTTCAGGTTTTCTTGGGTAACGTATTGATTTATAACCTGCTTGATACACTTGTGCCTTTTTTTGGGAGGGACAATGCAATTCTACACCCGATACACGAGCCAATAAAAACCAACGACCGTATCCGTACTATAAAAACGGATTCCTGCAAATATGGTATACTAATTTGAGGTTTTTCCAACCCTGAGTAAACTAGAACATGGTTGGTAGAAGAATTTCATGAAGCATTTTTATCAAGATCCTTGCAGTTTGTGATCCTTATTTAATTTTATGTCAAAATATGGGTGTGCGTACTCTAGATAAATTTTTTGTTGTTGCCATGGCTGAATAGCTTAGTTGAAATTCATGGGGAATTTCTGCAGTTCGTCTACATATGATTGATCGATTCCCTCATAACTGTAGTTTGTTAGATAATGCATATTCTAGAAGCACAAAGCGTGGAATTAAATTCATTCAAAAATGTTGACTACAAAAGACCAAGTTGAACAAGATATTAATATAGTGGAGAATCTGCTTTTACTTTTATTTACCTAGTACAGTATGCAATATTGAATATCTCTTTATTTATAAGAACTCCATCATGCGAATTTCATTCATGATGATTCATGTCTCCATACATGAGGAATAATTTAATTCTTTTGAAAGGACGCTCTGAACTTCCCCTTTGTCTTAAGAAGAGGATAAAAGGAAATCATTCTCTTGCAGGATCAGGAAGCTTGTTGCAAGGTTACAGAGGAATTCAACAGGAGACACGCCCCTGACAAGACCTTTACACATAACACTGTTGCCAAACAATGCCATTGTACATTGCCTGACGGCCACATGTCTCCTGTTGAATTTCACTGCAGCCTTGTGACAACCTTCTCTGATCTTATCAGGGTAGTGATCTCTTCTACGCTCTGCTTGAGACTAAAACGTTCATAATATTTCCTAAAATGCTATATTGTTACTTATTTATGGAAACTTATGAATCATCATTTACAGTGTACACAAGTTGTACGTGGTCTTGCCAGCTTAATTTTTCAAAGTAAGTTAGTGCAATAAAAGATTAACATTGTCTTGAGCTTTAGTTTTTGCCACAAATGGCGTAATTTTGTGTAAATGCCAACAAATCTCAATTACCAAAAGCTGATAAGCATCGCATTAAGATGCTGTATAGCAATATCCTGTTATAGCATTTACTTCTGTTGCCGATGTAAAGAATACAGAACGATTTTCTATATGCCATATTGATCAAGTCCTTTGCTGGTTCCTAAGCCTTTTTCTCCCTCTCGTAATTTATGATGTATGGCTGTCTGATCGTGGCCACATCAGATGTCAATTATTTCCGAAATTTCGGTAGCCATTTCCAACAACATGTTTCTTAGCTCGTCTGCTCAGTTAATCTCACCTGTTGGTCGATTTTTTCCCATCAATAATTTGCCCACTTTCCCCCCCCTTTCCCTCCACCACTCTTTTGGGGCTCGGCAACGGTGATTGGCTGCAGCGCCATTGGAATCGATCCGGCACCACGTGACACGATCCGTTGGATCAATGAAGCATATTCGTGTTACGCTTTGCCGTTTGATGGGAACAATGTGTCCCTTTAATGGAACACCATGGAGGCCATGTTTCAAAAATGTTCTGCCGCAAAATGTCGATTAAATGTCGACGGTTTACCGTTTTCCCGCCCTCTCCAACGCCAACCACTTTGACGCGTATTTGACGTTATTTGAAATGTAACAAAAAAATGGACTGCTATATATATATAGCTGTTTCAAGCTTCCATTTTTCTGAACCAATTTTCTGTGTATGATTGGCATGGGATAGTTGCTGTCGATTTCACTTAAACACGTCTTGTGATTAATGATTTTTCCCTTGGCGAGCTTCTATGCTGGGTGTTCGCAAAGTTCTGGTTTTTACTATGTGTATGTGATTTTGCCATTAGCTAGTTCTTGTGTTCTTCAACCTGTGTGCCTTGGGAGTTTGCAGAATAGTGTAAAATGTGCCTTCTAATACCTGGTACGGACCAGAGGAAACACGAAACAGGGTTTCTGCAAACCAGTTTGTCGAAACGTGGTTTCATGAACGTATTTTTAATGAACAGGATTGTCCAAATATAGTGTCCATAACAAAAAAAACATTTCAAAACTAAGAAAATGCTTGCTGTTCATGACGCTCCTTCCAAGGCCTACTATTGTCAAAAAATGTCATGGTATACAGGCCTTGGTAGGAGCGCCATGATTAGCAAACATTTTTATCCTTTAAACCGTACCGCCTCAGAATCAGCGAACACCGACATGTTCGCTGGAAACATGGTTGTTTAAGAAAAAGTTTGCTGAAACCTTAGGACAAAAAATTGGTGGATCTAACTTTTATCTTAAACACGTTACTGAAACCCTGTTTCGGTTTTGTGTTAGCTCTGGTCTGTACTAGACACAAGTGATGATTGTAACTTGAACACAATTAATTGTTCATATCCTAAACAGATTATTTTATTGAAAACAAAACCTCAGAAAAGCATGGAAGGCTTGATAATATGCCAATGTTAGCTCTTATTTTGTGTGCCGTTAGTTTAAAACATTAGCACATTTGCAGTGACCCCTGATGTTTTTGAAACAGCATACCCATTATTGCTATTAACACGTACATACCCAACTCAATACCTTAATGGAAGGTGTTAAGCACAATTTTGATGACCTATAAAATGTTACACAACTTTAACGATTGCTTATACAGAATATTCACATGTGCTACTAATGAAAAAAATAAACAAAGAACACTCCATTAACTAATTGACAATGTTCATTAATCGAATCTCCTTAGTTGTTCCTTGCGTGGCCAATTTTTGGAAAGTGGTTTTAGAATCTATTTGCTTGCTTTTAACGTTTTCGATCGAATATATTGGCATATTACTGTATGTAACGTTCTGCTGGTGTTTTTTTTTTTTTTTTTTTTTTTGTTATGTTTTTTTATACATATATATAAGTGTTTCGTTGATGTTTGATTGTGCTTACCTGTCTTTTGTATATGAATACGTGAAACTAAAAGAAAATATATAGTTTTTTTTATACGTGATTCGGTGATAAAAAATGCATTTGGTGGTTTGATTGGCTGTTGTGACCATAGGCCAGTTTCTGATCAGACCGCAATAGACGTCGTTCTTGTTTGTTTGTTTTCGATGTTACATGCTTTTCTCATCTGTTTTTTTTTTTTTTTTGTACATTGTCTGTGTGCTTCTCTTGCTTTGTAATACAACGATATTAATAATGCATCAGGTATTTTCATTTTCACTAAGCCTACACTACTCACTTGGGGGGAAGGGGGGAGGAATAAGAGGAATGTTATTATTAAAAACTACCAACTGTTCATAAAGAATGGATATAAATGGACTCCTCCGAAAATAACATGAATCACCCATTTTGGTGTTATCTGCTTTAGTTCAGAATTTTAGGACGTATTTTGCATTTAGTCAAGCGATGTACTGGTTCAGTTTTATATCTAAATTCGTATTATATTTTGTAGGTAATATCGGCAATGTTTGTCAATGCCATGCATGACATAATATTATGATAAAATTAAATTAAAATAATGATTTTAACTGCCAGTTAATTTTATTTTATTAAAGCATCAGATCTTTAGATGGCCATCATCAAAGAAGGACTAGTGTTCTGGGAGTTGTTTCGCATTTTTCAAATACTTGGGCAGACGTATTTACTTGAGTATCCCATTCCTGTAAACATGAAAACTTAGTTTTTTCATCTTCTAAACTATTAAAACTGATTGCAGTTTTATGTTTACGCAATTCCATTCTTTGACCTTTCTCATGCCATTTTAACCCGTAATGTCCAAAAGCTTTTAAGATGTATATATAGTGTATCCAATTGCCTAAACGTTGTATACCTCCTCTCAAAGCATTGTCGCCCCTATTTAGAATCGGCATCAGTGAACATGTTAGGGCAAATCTTATATACAGACTACCAACATCGAGCTTTTGTGCAACTTGTTAGCAACATGAATTTCATGGTAAAAACGTAATATTTATTTTTGACTCTTTTATCTTTTGCAGGAACAAAGGATTAATGCAATAAACCTTAATGGGGAATAAAGTCATGATACCTTTATGAAAGTAAGTAAGAGTTTATTTCAATTTGTTCGTTTTCCTCACTTCACATGCATTTTTGAATCCTGCAAAAAGGCACTCGTTCTTGTATTGATTGCAAAATGGTTTCAACTATCCACTCCAATGTGGACAGGTCGCATTGTGTCGAGTTGTGGATACTGTATGATCTCTGTTCGATCCGTTTTTTTTTTCTCCAGTAACGTTCATTCTTGTTTAAATCCTTATCCTTAAAACCCCTTCTCCCTTCCAATTCTTGGTGGCCAAGCCTTGGTTCTATTCCCCTATCACTTTTCAATTATATCCACTCGTCCCTCTATCTTTTGCTACTTTGAAAGGACTGACCTGCCATAGATATATCCCTTTTCACTTAATACCAGAGGCTGTTTTCGCAAGAATTTTTTTTAAAAGCTGCTATTAGAAAAATCAATAGAAATTTTATCGATACAGGTTCCAACCATGGCCGTTTTAATGGCTGGTTGAAAATGTTCTCTAGACATGTATCCACCCTGAAAGCAGTTTAATATAAATTTATTGCATGAAGCCTTTGACTGAAGACCTTAGGTGGAATTCCACTTTAGTTGGCTGCCGATTAAGTATCATTTTAAATTGAACTTTGATCTGATGATATATATATTAAAAGTAATACTTGAGAAGATCTGATGACGGAAATGCCAAGATAACGAGTTTCTACAAAAGGTGTGTCCATGTTTGGCTTCACTAAAGCGCAACCAACTTTCCTTTATGTCTTTTTGGCTTGTAAATCAGTGAAATATTAAACTCAAACACCGCCTTCCTCATTCAGAATTAACCCTTTCACTGCCATTTGCATTGTTGTTTATAAATACAAATAGACTTTACGTTTCCTTGTCTATACATTTTGATGATTTTTTTTTTCTGACAAGCTTTGCATAAACGAAAGCTTGCACGGAAATATGGTGGTTGAAATTAGGATTTTTTCCCTCGCTAAAACTTAGCCATAAAAATTTAATCAAGACATTTACTGCTTTGCAAATCAATGCATTCATTTCTGCTCTGGTTATTCGAAGCACATTTGGCTTTACCACATTTTTTTCATTCTTCAAAGCACTCTTCAACGGCTTTATTAAATAGATGGTTAAACAGCCTGCAATTGAGATTTCTTTTTCTGGCATTAATTCAAGTTAACAACAATGCCGAGCTCGTATGTGTTCATATGAAACTATGCATGAAACACAGTTTACCTTTAATATATTAATTTAGCTGCCCTTGCATTGTTATCCTGGTTAAATTAAGCAAGCCATTTGGTATATTAAGAGCATACACTACTGATGCGGCTAAACAGCCTCTTGAGTTATGCAACTGAACTCAGCATCAAATAATTTCCATAAGGTTTAAAAAGGTTTAATGTGTGAAAATATAAATTTGCTTAGATTTAGGTAAAAACTTTGCATGTTCCAATGTATATTTGCTTTATTTCCTACTATATATTTATCGCTGTGGTTAAAGGTTCGGTTCACAAGCCAAAATCAAGTTAGAAATCATTGGCAGATTTGAGAAACATTCCATATGCCTGTTTAACATAAATCTTCAAATATAACTTAGTTAAAATATTTAAGGACACGTTTTGGATCGAAGTAAGGGTCAGTTAACTCACATGGGTGGGGGGAATCAAATTGCCTTGTGTTGATGGTTACTTGCTGAAACTTCATTCTCCCAAAAATAATTCCGGATTTAATGTCCTCATTAAATCTCATGCACAAAAACCAGCAGCTTAAACATTTCAAGCCACCATTTTTATCCCTTCTAAAAATTGGCATACGTACTAGTTAGTTCTCAAGAATTCAGCTGTGTTGAAGGGAAACATTTGATGGTGGTTGTTCTGAGAAAGGAAATATTTAGATGGGGTTGATTCCATTATTGTGCTATTAAAGTACTGGTTACCAAAAAGTAAGGCTGACACTAATGTCTTTGATTGTACATACTTTATGGTATTTATCATTACAAGTCCATAATACAAATGAACATGATGCTAATGATGGCATCCAGGAAAGCAGGGGGAAATTTTGTGTGGTGGATTCTGAAAATTACCATCTGAATAAACGGTCGAATGACCTGAAATTCACCTTACCTGAAGGCTGCTGACCCTCCAAGGCCTTCTGTTGACCGTTTCTTTTATGGTTTATAAAATCGCATTCCAAGTACCATTTTTAAAGGTACGCACATTAAATTGCACGATGCAATTTAACTTGAGAATTTAGTCAATAAAGCGTAAAATTCTTTTTTTGTACATCTCTACATTTCGATGTTATTTTCATCTGTAAGGGCTAGAAAGGGTTTGCCGAAATTCTATCGATGTAATTATTTATACAACATGAAAATAGTGTGTCAACGTTTGAGAATTCCTTATGTTTCTCCAAAACTAGGCCTGGAGCATAAACTTTACTTACCTGATTTGTCCATTCGCATAGTCTGCACACCTGTTGCATGTGCCCCTTTGCAAGCTGTTGCTGCAGATGTCGAAAAGGACCTAGGTTAGAGAATTTTTTTTTTTCCGAATCTTATCATATGAACAGTGATGAGGACTGATAAGAATTTGAAATGTTTTTCATATCTGCTTTTGTCAACTGGAGTACAGTGGCTACACCATGGCGAAAAGAAAACTCTCAGCGCCATTAAGCCATGGGCTAACTTACAGTATTTTGATATGATTGGGCTTGCAACCAATACGAGGCCGGGTGTATTTGCCCAGTTATTCTTCAGGGCAAGCATCGTATTCAATTTATGGTTTTGTTTTAGTATTATACGGTCTACTACCGCTATCAGGTATTTTTATTTCAGTTTTATTGGACGATTTTTTTTTCTAACTTTGGACCTAGCTTGCCTGTGGTCATTTTAAAGGGCGTATTTTATGGCATATTTGTATAAAAAACGGCTTGCAAGCTTACAACCTTGATGTGATGTGAACCCTTCTTTCTCTGTCTCAGGTTTAAAAATACTAAAATGTTGGGGTGTGTGTGGTAGGATAAAATAATCGAAGATTGAAAATTTTCCATTCTAGACTATGATAGACGTTGTAATTTAAATTGAATTTTTTCTTGGCAGTATATAATCAACGAGAGTAAGGTTTTTAGCCAGGAGGCTGTGGTACTAAATAAAAAAAGGATGATTGGATGCAGGGTATTACTCCCTTTTCTTCTGCATATTTGTGTAAGAAATTAAAAATAAATATGTATTATTCAACCCAGAAGGGTCTCTCAATCGCGTGTGGGTATAATGTTATTCCATATTTGCTACAATAGCAGCAGATTTTCTGAAACTGCGTACCAAGAATACGTTTTTCATTAAAATTGTTGTATTAACCTTTAGGGCTTAGTTTTGATATCATATATGCAGGAGTTCAGTTCCGGGATTAGTCTTATTTTCCATATTCCTAGAATAATATATTAGAAAATTGTTTTTCATTTTTTAGTAGTTTTTCATATTTTTTTCTGCGATGTATATAAAGTTTACTTAAAAATTTTAGTTAATAGCATCTGAATTTAATGAGAATGTCAATCATTTTTTTAATTTTTTTTAAATAAAAGGAAGCCTTCACTATATCTCTGCCTATTGACTCTAATGCTATTTCACTATTTCACTCATATTTTTCATATATCTAAGATTTGGCTTAACTTTCTTCACATGACCTTGGTTGACATGTAAAATGCAATTTGACCAGTTGCATATCAGCATAATTGACATTCTGCACAGGACGTAGACATCACTGGTCAAACATATTACATGTACTTGCCTGAACCCAGGACCATGGATTGCAGGCGTGCAAGATGATAACCAAAGAGAAATTATGGACCCAGTTTGGGGTGCTTGACACCCTTTGTAATGTAAATAGCTGCTAAAGCACGCATATTCTTCCCATGACCGCCAGCGTCTGCATTTAATCTCTTTCAAGATTTTGATTTAGAATTTTAAATTAATTCCTGTCGTTGAATACCACAGCAGTTTTCCCCTCCACTTTCCCCGAACGCTCCTCATTGCCAACTATGATAGTTTTGCATCTTTCACAGGTCGTGGACTTGTATTGGGAGCAGGCTTTTCCAAGTGAAATTGATTGGACCATTTGCTTGACCAGTCGTTCGTTCATTTTGCTTCAACAATAACAACACCGGCGGCATTGCTCTGTTTATATTTTCTTCCGCTGGAAATGTTGCCCATTTCTCTTGATTATAAATCGTTGCATTTCCGAACCCTTCGGGCCATGCAAAGGTTGCTGTGGATTTTTGCCAGAAACATGGCTGGAAAAGAGATATCTCGAGTGGACCCTCCATTTGCCCACATTTCATGGCACCATCTCGTTCACTATACCTTTTTAAATCTCGGGCCAATAATCACATTTTTTTTTATTTTTCGTTCGTTCTCCAGAGCAAATTGATCGTTGGGCACATTTCCAGAAATTCTTTCGCAATTTTTATCCCCCCGAATTGCAATGGCATTGGTTTCATTTCCCTACGCCTGGATGCCTGTCTGTCGATGCGCACAAGGCCTATAATTTAGCTTTCTACTAAGTTGGGAGAAAGTTTTATTCGTTTCGATTTATGAAATGGAGGCTGGGTTTCATTTAGCTGTTTTCGGTGGTCTGTGGGGGTCATTGGCTAATCGAAAGGCGTGTCTCCACCAAGACATACTTACTAAATGTAATTATTTACACGAAATTACAAACCCCAAACACAAACTATGTAAGAAAGGCAAAAAATGTATGCGAGTTTATGGCGCTCCTACCAAGGAAGGTTATCTACCATCTGCATAATTTTAGACCCGCGATTTGCAGACGATCTTTTTTGAATTTGAACACTTGGATGATTGTTGCTTCAATTGAGCCGATACTACATACATTACCCCCCTTTTGATCTAAACCGCCTCCTGAGCGATGTACATACAAAATGGCGTCATAAGTTTGCAGCAACAAAACTGGTAAGCAAACTTTTTTCACATTTGTTACAACAAACATGTAATGTACAAACAATGTATGTCTTGGTGGAGACGCGCCTTAATATGTATATTTTTGCACAAAATCCAATTCATTGCACGTTAACGCCAAGCAGACATGACTGTGGTTATATGAATTCAGTTTTTTTAAAAGAAATTTTATGTTAACTTGCTCTGAAGCGTAGCAGTTTCGAACTTATACCCTCCTCCATTTTTCCACATTATGATATAGCATTTTTAATAATGGTCCTCTGGAGGGTTGCTTGCAATGCATTGTACTAAGGATGCAGAAAACTCTAATGTAGTGCTGGTGTAATCGGCTTTTATCTCCGTTAATGTGAGGCTTTTAAAGACTTATTATGGTCGGCCATATTTCTTTTGTGCATCCGGCGGGAAGTCAAATGAAAAATTGGCCAGATTAATCATGCGCTTTATTATGCATGGCTTTGGGTACTAAAGTATGTGAAATAAAAAGCTGGATTTTTTTTTTAAAAGGTCAGCACTGAGACCCTGAGTTGTTGCACTAAAATGTCCACTAGCTGTCTAAGAATTCGGTTGTGGCTTTTTACATCGTTGGTATATTTGTTTTGTAATTTTCCGAATTTTTCGTTTGTTATTTCTCTAGGGAAACTTTGAAGTTTTATTTAGGTCATCACACTATATATATATATTTTTTTTATATGCCAACATCATTTGCAGTTGGTGTTTGTCGTAGCGGAATAGGTACGATATATACCAAGCATGAAGGAAGTAGTCTTCTATACTTCCTGCTGAAATCGTCCACAGGGTTTTTGTGCATGATCTGCAGGTGGCTAGAAATTTGTAGCAGTATCATCCTTTCGTATATACTTTACTTGATTTCTCCAAAATCGAAAAATCAATTTTCTGTAATTTGGTTCGCGGATATGTGGTTGGAAACTCGAACGTCCAAAGTTGGAAAATGTAGATCTATACAAGGACACTGAAATGGAATATAGCTTGCAGAGAGAATCGAATGTATAGGGTTCTTTCTGTCGGTTAGGATTGTTTTTTTTTATATGGAAGCATTTCTAATCCTTATAAAGGACTGTAACGATAAAGCGAGGTTCGTGCCATAAACCCTGTTTGGCGCAGCAGTGTGTCCTAATGTGGTTTTTGGGGGGGGGGGGGGGGGGCG
>JAQGBW010004284.1:0-14109 GCA_034698625.1 Julus scanicus
TGTAGACTCGCAGAAATATTGGCCGTGGAGAGGAGTGAAAGGACAACCTGCACCTACGGACGTCGAAGCGAGAGTGATGTTTGGTTGGATTCACCTCAAAATTCAGCAAAGCTGTTAAGTTTATACTGGTTGGGTCGCATTCACCTTAGAATCTAACACATTTGGTAAAATCTGTTTGCATGGAATGACCTACAAATTTTGAAAATCTGCTAGAAAATCATTTTATTGCAAAATAAATTTACATAACAAACGAGCAGATTCATTAAAATTAAGATAGATTCGACAAATTTGGAAGCATTGGTTGAGATTTCAAGACTTTGGTGTTTAATTTATAATCACGCCTGTGTTGGATTGGTTTGCTTTTAGATTCTCTAACTGGATCCCAACAAGACATATCGAGTGTTGGATCTTCAGAGCAAAATGTAACCGGAATGGATTTAAAATTTAGCATTTTTGTATTAACTTTCTAGGTCGGAATCCTTACAACGTTTGCCATTCTGATCCACGAGATTCCTCATGAGATCGGTGACTTTGCCATTCTGCTGAAATCCGGATTCAACCGCTGTGAAGCAGCTAAGGCACAGGTAAGCCAGTGTCGTAAACAATAAGAAATGCCATTAATTTATATCACCTTAAATTAACACTTCTCAAGCTGTGGTTCTGAGACTCCCTAGGGGAGTCCCTGAAATTTTTATGGAATCAACAAGGCCATCTTGTTATAATAAAATATTTTGCATAAAAAAAATTGTTGACGTTCGGTAGGGTATCCTCAGTAATTTTTTGAGATTCCCAAAAAGTTTGAGAAGTGCTGTCATATTTTATTGTAATTAATCTTGAATTATTGAAATTAATGTGTTGTGGTTGTTCTTGTTTTTGTTTATACACAAAGTTGGCAACAGCCACAGTGGGTTTGGCTGGTGCCATTGCTGCACTCTCTGCTGAATCAGCGCAGTCGCTTGGTGACAAGACCGCTTGGATACTCCCCTTCACGGCTGGCGGGTTTCTGAACATTGCGCTGGTTAACGTGCTGCCAGACATTCTACAGGAAAAGGACCCAAGGTTTGGAATAGTTGCATTAACTCCCCTCTTTAACAGCTAAATATTTGCTTTTGAGCATATGTCTATGGCTGCACCGAGGAAGAACCTGTTTTCTCTGATTTGAGAGCATCTCAAATTGCCGCCAATTGTGGTTTTCGCCACAACCATCTTTTTGCATGATATCGATTTTAGACCTATTAACGATATTGCCAAGCATACTCATCATCATCATCATATAGACTCAGCAATGCTGAACTCCAAATATTTTATCTCTTGCAGAGAATCCGTCAAGCAAATGCTCTGCCTCGTTGCTGGCATCGGAATCATGGGTGCCGTAACTCTCTTTTTCGGGTGATTGTCAGATGCCAATTCTGCAGCGTTGTCACCCACGGTTAACATTTTATAGTTTCTGTTTATAGAAGACGACGTTTTCGGTGACCACCAGGAACGTTATTTTATGTTGAGCTCTTTTTTGCTCCCATACCTTTCTCGCAACTTATCCCAGTTAAAATTTCGTCCCTGCAAGTGGAACGGAATGCTATATTTTTATTAGGGGCGGATACAGGACATTTTTTAAATGAGTGCCCAGCAACCAGTATGGCGCAAACATATTAGAAAAAACGTATTTTCTAATTTGTGCAAATCTTATCAGATAAAATAATTGGGTCATGTCTGAGGTCAACACTGATTTAAAGGATAGCCTGCCTGAAGAAGAATTCTTTTAAGAGCTATATTTTCAGTAAAAATTCTTCTTAGTCATTAACCGAGGATGGCATCCCTGGGGAGAAAATGAAGCTATAGTTAAGTTACTCCTTGTTGTCAGATGCATATTTTTCAATTTTTGTAATTACTTTTTTATCGAGATATCCTAGTTTGACATGAGACAGCAATTCTATTGTGGTGACAATAGCTGTTTCACGGTAAAGTGGTGTCCCCTGGATCCACCTCTGTTCTATCTATCTGCCTACTTTTAGTTTTTCAATTTTTTTCTTTTTTATGACTAGTCAGAGCCAAGTTCCCTTCTGCTTCCTGTATGATGAGAATGGAAAACCTTCCATTCATGGTGTAAATAATTACTGCGCATCTATGATGCTGCTAAATGTTAGTTTATATATAAGCAAAATCGTCTTGTCGACTATTATTATTATAAAAAATAAGTGAAAATAAATGTCTGCGTTGCTGCGAATGATTTACTAGTTGACTGGATGTTTATTAGCGAAATTTAGACAGGAAGATAACAACGTGGACAAATTGGTTTTATCCAAAGTGATTAAACTATATTTGACAGTTGGAATGTTAACCAGAATTGCGTTGTTTACCACCAGGACTTGCATTTCGGAGTAAATGCAGTAACAGCAGATGCTCACTCACTTGCAGCGCTCTAACATGAAGTACATTCTTGGAATGGTAAGAACTTTTTAAATTCTGTTTTAATATGCACATATGCAGCAGATTTACTCAAAATTTATTGATTTTCAGTCAGTAAATTAATTTGCACCAACAACAGGCAAATTCTTCCTGCTTAGTGGTTTAAAAATAAAAATATTCTGCTTAATTTAAACAAGAAAACGTATGTAAATAATTCAAATTATTAAATCACATTTTTCAAAACAAATTGGAAGTATTTTTATAAATAGTAACTATAAGCGGAAGGAATTATTCTCGTTTGGGAAACTTGAGTTATGTATTTTTTCTTGTAAAAAAACGTTTGTTTTTATATAATAGTGGACCTAAATGAGTAAATTTGGTGGTAGTTGTAAAGGCCTCCTTGCTGCAAGAAATTGAGGAGACTGATCTTGAATTATCGAACTGTATACTGCATGGTAAGTGTTTTGAGAAAATTTTACAGACATGTATATTTATTGTAGTTAATTTTGAAACATCTATACAAATCTTTCAAGGGTCTAAGAGAACGTGTTGCTCGACTAGACGAATTTGCCACGGTGTTAATCTTTTTAACAGTGTTATGAACCCAAAAATGAGCTACTCTGGTATTTGAAACTCGAAAATTGTACTTATGCCATTTTTATTTCTAGATGCCAACAGCTAAGAGCTTTTTTAACATGCCTGGACGTAGAAACCAAGCAATTGGGAAAGTTTGATTCGTTGCATCAATCCATTGGCTGAATTTTCAACAACGCAGGTAGGTTTTCTAAGTTATTTATTATATCTTGGATGCCATGGAGCCAAATATGCAAAATAACTATGTTTAAAAAAACCTAATAGACTTATATTTTTGATTCTTCATTTCAGTAGAATTGAATCTTTCCCATCTTCAAGTGGGTGTAATTTCTTAATAAAAAGATTTCATGTAGAATAGAAATTAATATAATTAATATTAATTTCCCTTCTGTTTTCAAAAAACCGCTCACCCTGTTTTGTGTGTGCATGGTATTTGCTCACATTTATTACTTAAATGTATTTTTCCATTTCAGATTATTAAATAATTAAATTCTGTTAACAACAAAAATCTTGCATATATGATTTTATTTACAATATTTACACATGTTAAATCATTTAAATTCATAGAAATAGTAGCTGTTGGAAAGCACAGCTGAACTAAAGAATGGAAAGGCAACAGGTATATCAATGTGTGGATCCAAATCCTAATCGACATCCAAAATCATGTAAAGTTTGTCGTTTTAAATGTAGATTCCGAATTGGATCGCATGCCTTGACACACCTGGTGAGTTTGATCCGAATTGTATCACGTGCAATGGCACCCCTAGTGATTGTTAAGAAAACCTACAAGTGCTCGTAAGCACTCAAAATTTTCAAATCATGATTCTGTGCATATCTATAAATTGCCAACAATCTGTTTTATTTGGCTGCATGAAAATGTTGCCTATGACCAACAAATATTTGTGATATGGACCCAGATTCATCATGGTGCTTTAGTGATGTTAGCAGTACTTTTCACAATTAAAAATAAAATTTCAACTTAATGCTGGAATGCATTTTATTCCGATTAGTTACTCTGTGGTTATGATGTTAGACTATAGATGACACTACAGATGTTCTAAGCCAATGCCATCTCTGGGGAAAAAAGAAAAATGCAAAGCAACAAATCGGAATGAATTATTCCTTATATTTTTTTGTGTGACCCTAGTTATTGCATCTAACATATGCACGTCTTAAGTATCAGTCCAATCTCACTGCATTAGCCTGTTAGTGTAAATTCTACCAATGCATTTGGAAAGTTTTACTCACAGCTACTTTAAAGAAATGTGCTGTGAGCTTCTCCTCCTAGTTTGTGTTCTTCCCAACAAATTAGCTGAGGTTTTTTATGAACTGGACATGTGTTTTCTACCACCCTGTTGTAGCCACATACTCCCCGCTTTTCATGGGAACAAGATAATTTTTGGTCAGGCAGTTAAAAACTGTTAAAATCTAAAATAGCAAATATCTGAGTTAGTAAAAAACAGAAACTAAGATGCGCCATGGTCAACTGTCAAACAAGCATTCTATACTGTGCCACCTGATCACATGTCCTGCATAGTGTCCTAGTATGCTGCAACAACCTCCACCCATTTTAGATGAATTTCCAAATGTTGTGACACGATTAAAATGAACGTTTCATGGGTTCACAATGACCACCAGGGCCTATTGCATAAGTCAGGCGCTGCCTGCATTACTCCAGTTTCATGAGTTTGATCCTCAAGTTGTCCATGCAATAATAGCCAAATATATTTCATGGGAAGAACAGAAACACACGAGGTGAACACATGAAAGTGGCTTGCATTAAATGCCCTTATTACACCAACCGACGAACCCTAAAAGTTACCGGAAAAGCTTGAATGATGGCATCCCTGCTGTCTCAAAGTACAGTCTACTATGACGTTGACGTCGATGAGGATGATGATTATGAAGATGATGATATGATAATGATCATAGAAATGACAATGATGTTATTTTTGCAAAGTGGCCGTTGTGTAGTAATCAGTTTTTGCTTTTAGTAATGTCAGGAGAGCGGTGTGTAAGTTTTTCTTTCGTTCTTCTTCTGCATTTTTGCGTATTTCGTCCGCCCTGAGGCATTCTAGCAATTCTGCATAATACAGCCTCTTTTGCGTCGCGTAATCCTTGATGACTACTTGTGTTTCGCCGTCCGGCATATTGCCTTGTGGAGCAGCTGCCGGCCTGCTCCGACATTGCCATTTCACTCTTGGTCTAACGCTTGATCTCACCTCGTCAAGTGGCGACGTGTGTAATCGTGGCTCCTAGAATAAATATGCTAATTTTTGACAAACATTTGACGAATTGTTAGTTTTTGAAAGCAAGAATTTTTAGTATACAAGTATCACGACATGTGACTTATTTGCCAGCACAATGTTTTTGATTGCTATGATCCACTCAATTGTTATTCTAACTACCACACTTGGAAGATCTCTTCGATTTAATAACTGGTATTCATAAAAATGGGTATTTTTTACGAAACTTGTGCTCCAGTGTCTACTGGAAATATTCAAATACAAACAAATTTTCACATATGGAGACCTTCCCAGTGTTGATCTTCCCAAATTGTGATCGCAGGAGAGCGGAGCCCTCAGCGAAGGTTAGTTGGTTGGCACGTCTATCTCTGCGGCAACTCGGCCGTGCCACCAAAAACATGTTCATTTGATTATGTGATATCAGTTTATATATATATATATATATATATATTATAGGGACTTGGTTTATACTCGCTAACTAAAATTCACCGTTAGTGGGCCAAAATGTTATGCGGACAAATAAGATTAAAGTTGTGGTATGTACGTAATACTCTAGAGATCTAGCTATGATCAAGATCTATGTTTGGAAACAACCACTTGATTCTCATATGGAGAATCAAGTTCGACTAATTATAATTACAATTCCTCATTCATATTTTTCAACTAACGGTATTCAAACACTTACGGAGTTACTCATTCTGTTTACAAATTTATTTTTTTATCTTTTAGATTTTTTTTCCTTATTGTTTCATTTGACAGACACTTAAGGAGGATAACAACCTATTCCTTTCAATGGGTACATTTTAAACGACACTAACAGCCAAACAAAAAGAGATTAAATAAAAATAAAAATTGTTTAAAATAGCTTGATGGATCAGCAAGTGCATCATATTGTTGTTTTTCACTTTGAAGTGGTAGATTTAAAAAAAAGTAATAAACAAGTTTGAAAATTTTCTCGTGCTGACACCTGCTGGCAGCATGTGCAAATTACTGGACATTTTTCCAACTCATTGGGTAGTTCGCTGCTGTTCAAAGCTAGAGCGTGGTCATTGGAGACAAATAAGAGGGTGTCTAAATTTCGACCAGTGGAAGCAGATTGCAACCTGTGTGGGGATGGAGTGGAGGATATTAGGCATGTGCTTTGCACATGTCCGGCCCTGAAGGATTATCGCAAGGGGATGGAGAGTGCAACAGTAGAGGAGTGGCTGGGTTTTGAGGGGGATGAGGAGCAGAAGCAACATGCCACAAATATAGTGAAGTGCTTACTTGGGAGGTGGCAAATGCTGAAAAGCCAGTGAAATGAAGGGTTGGATCAGGGTGCAGTGTAGTGTATATGCATGTCCCAAAACCAGCGTAGCGACTCCTAGAGAGTACCCGTCTCAAAGGGAAGGCTACACGTCATAGTCATTTATTAATTTTTAAAATATCTACCACTTCAAAGTGAAAAACAACAATATGATGCACTTGCTGATCCATCATGCTATTTTAAACAATTTTTATTTTTATTTAATCTCTTTTTGTTTGGCTGTGAGTGTCGTTGAAAATTTACCCAATGAAAGGGATTGGCTGTAATTAATCCACCTTAAGAACGCCATTCTGAGCTGAAAAATGGTTAGCTTTTTGCACATTTGGGCCAAATTGAATATATGTAATCTGTCGTTTATTTGTTGTCAATATACCTAGCCAATTTGCCATTGCAAAATGCAGAGAAAAGCAAAACCAAACCTGGGAATGTGTTAATCGCGAATGTGAACCCTGGTCCAGCAGTTCGCCTTCCCTACCAGGGTCGGCCGTCTCGCAATATGGGCCCTGTGCCTCGCCAATTTCAAGCGACGATTCTAGGGGCATGCAGTAGGGTGGGCTGCTTTGTAGTTCCTTGTCGTTCCCGATGCCGCCCTTTGGATCATCTACAACAGAAAATCTGCCTTTACCGCACTGTGCTCACTAAAAAATTGGCTGCAAACCAAACATACCAGTCCGTAAATGCTCTTCATCATATTTGCCATCAGAGTCGAATTGGCTAGGCAGTAGGATGTCGGTCCTTCCCAGTAAAGCCAAAAAGTTCTCTTCGCCATTAACACTGTCTGGCTCAGCAGCAGCCTTCTTCCTAGCACAACGCTTCAGAGTGTCGTACGCAGTCCGTAAGTTCACTGCCTCACGGCGGTAAAATGAAGAGTTTGCGTTGAATTCACTGGCCAGAGCCTTCCACGCGCGATCCTTGGCTGCACTGGTCACCGCATCGGTCTTCTTGTTCTCGATGATGTTCTTGTACTTAAGTGCCAGGCAGATAAGCAAATCTTTCTCAGCAGACGTGTAGTTTGGCGTCCTTTTTCGCTTATACTTGTTGTCGGCGCCTGCGTTTACACATCTCATGATGAGCTAGAAATTCACAACAATTAAATTTAGTAGAAGATTAATTCAGCCTAAATCTGTGGTGGTTTTCTCCAGATTTCCCAGCAGGTGGTTCATAGCAGTTTATTTTAATTAGCTATTGAATATCCTTGCAGTTCTTTCAAAGTTTCCCTAACTTCGTTCTTGGCTGTTTTTTGTTATTTTTCCAATTATCCAGGATTATCCATCAAGTTTTAAAGTTTCAACACACATTCTAAGCTGTCTCCCATTATAATTAGCAAATGTATTCTCATCCAATCTTTTCCAAAATTTTTCACTAGTTCTAGTTTATTTTACAATTATTGAATTTTAAATACTTTTCACCATTTTTTGTTTCAAAATACCTTTTGCTTTCAGTCATCAGTCATTACACATTTTTCAGTTGTCTAAACTTCCCATTTTTTCCATGTATTTCCCTAGTTATTGTTTTGGTCAGTTGAAGTACACTATAAAGAATATCACCAAATTTGACTTAGTTATTTTTCTCTGCAATTCAATTAACGAATTTTATCTGGAAAATTCGAACAAATTGTCTGCTGAACCTATTCAAATTTTTTTTATTATTATTTATGTTTTCCCAAAGTCGATCATTCATTGTTGAAATTTTTCGAAAACCTTCCTAGACGTTTTCCCATGTTTTCTTTAGATATTTTTCTTAAATATTAAGTGTTTTGA
Source organism: Julus scanicus (assembly GCA_034698625.1). Taxonomy (NCBI): domain Eukaryota; kingdom Metazoa; phylum Arthropoda; class Diplopoda; order Julida; family Julidae; genus Julus; species Julus scanicus. The sequence continues at coordinate 8,313 of JAQGBW010004284.1, forward strand.
AATGCAAAGGAAATGTTTGCATTGAGGTCACCATGTCTATAGACCAGCGGTCTTCAAACTTCTAACCCCAGTGGAACCTTGTGCTTTGAATGCACTTTTCGTGTAGGTAAAACGTGAAACACAAGCTTTGATATTCATGATTCATATTCCATTACCTACTATATTTAATTTTATATATTTACATTCGCTTTAATTGTCAGTAATGCATTATATAATGTTTACTGTAAATTATAAACTGAAATTTCCATTTTCACACACTTTCAATTTGAGTACAGGAGTAGAGCCGTACTGAGTTGTCTCAATGAACTTTTGGGCTCAGTGCCACACTGATCATCAAATCGATCATCTCTACAGCATAGTATTGACATTTAAATATTTAAAAATGATTATTTATGCGATTTTTGAATAACAAAAAAAGTTAGTAAAAGTTTTTTATTGCACATTTATTAAATTTAAAAAAATATAATTATGAATCTTACAGATCATCACGATCTTAATTGTGTTTTGAAGTATTATTAGTTTCAATTAATAAAGTTATACATAACATTATATACCAAAAAATCAGATTTTTTATAAAAACGTTGCGGATCCCCTGAAAACGTTCCACAGAACCCAGTTTGAATACCGCTGTTATAGACGAATATGGTCATTCAGCTTGCGATCCTCGCCTAGACACAAGCTCAGTTGCCAGGTTGCAGATACATAACAGGAGTGTAAACATGGTCACCCTGGGCCACACTTGACACAAACACCGAATAAGGAATAGTGCTCCAAAAAGCGCTGGCTGACCCACCGAATTTGTAATCGTATCAAGTTATTCTTTCTTCAAGATCACATATCAAGATACTTTCATAGGCAAAATGCGAAAGAGAGGAAAAAGCTGAATGACCAGTTTCTATAGACCTCGGTGGCATTCTGTCAATGTTCGATAATCCTGCTCAGTGTTACAGCTGCTTTTTCCAAGTGACAGTGGTGTTACCTAGGCGAGCCTTTCTCCCTAGGACAGAAGCTGAATGACCATATTTATCTACAGACCATGATGACACCCAAAAATCAAACATACATGGACTTTTATTTACATTATTTACATATTTGAACATATGAAACAACAAAAGGAAGGGTGAATAAAAAGACTAACGTCTTGTTCACACTAGGCCGTATCGGTTGATTTGCCGCATGAGGTTTTTTTTCTGTGGCGCATGCTTTTCTATCTGTGCGTTCACACACGGAATGAGGCGCATCGTGTGAACGCAAAGATAAAAAGCATGCGCCGCTGAAAGAACCTCGTGCGGCAAATCAACCGATTCGGCCTCGCGTAAACGAGGTGTAACTGGGGATTCTGGCGATTTTGATTAACATAATTGGTAATACAAATTATGTACATGGCAGTGGTGAAACAAACCACTGGATTTAATATTTTAAAAGCATCTTTAAAAAGTCATTGATGATCCCAATTGGTTTTCCTTTCGCCCAGGAGGACCCGGGATTGTGACTTTACCCTGAGAACCTAATCCATAACATAGGTATAAGCTCGGTTTGGCTATCAATTAATAATTGCCTTATTTTCGATCGCACAAATAAAAAGTTATTCAGCAACGCCAGCACCAAAAGGATGCCGCCATCAACACCACCAAACAGTATGTGCTCTTCCCAAACGGCATTATGTAACAACGAACCACTTCTCTATTAATGGTATTTTTTGGCGTATATTGCTGTTGCCCAGCAACCACGAGGCCAACTAAACCCTACGAAACTGTTTTTGATTTCACAAAAGAAAATCAAAACACCAGTTTTTCAAGGATGTTAATTCAATAATGAAATAATGAAGGTACCATATTCCAAAAATATGGTTCTGGATATGTGGATCTTGTTCAGAGATAAATTTTGCCAACTCGTAAAACTATTTCAACTCTGTAAAAAAATTTTGTATGTCTATCGCCACCTTTTAGAACTTATGTATCATCATCATCGCTCCCACCCCTAGATTTATATTTGTCGGAAGGTCAAGGCGCTACTGAAGTAGGAGTATTCTCCTGAAACTGGGTACAAATGCCATGCGATTTGTTGTTCCCAAACCCTTTCTTTCTTGACAAAAATAATGACGGGACTGAGTCAGTGAAAGCCCCAAATTTGTTAACAGAGCACTACAAATTTATGAAAAGTTCACGTAAGCAGTATCACGTGGTGGCTGACAAACGGTACTGGGTTTACCCCCTAATACCGAAAACAAAGACGTAGTCCTGTATCAAATGTTGATATATGGGTTCGTTGTTTTTTTTTCTGATAAGTCCCTTTTGTCTCAGAAAGTTTACTTCTACATCCCCCTTATTTTCAGTGCTACCATTGCGTTGCTAAAAATTGGCAAACAAACAAAGTAGGTTGGGAAGAACACAACACATGATATGAAGAAGAAGGATCGATGATTGTATCCTTTGGCATGTGATCAATGGCGCCCCAGATGCGACATGTCGACGACTATAGTGGTGGTAAGCCCAGCTATTTTTGAAAGCTGGCCAATTTGTAATACTCTGTTTTCGCCTTCAGTAATTCCATGGCACCTGCGTGTACCTCTTTCCTCCTCTCTTCCTCAGCCACTTTGCGTGCCTCATCCGCCCTGAGACATTTCAGCAGCTCGCCGTAGTACATCCGCTTCTGGTTAGCATACTCCTTGATCGCAGTTTGCTGCTCGCCACCCGTTGGATTTCCGGAGGCAGGAGGCGCCATGGGCCTTCGCCGGCACTGCCACTTTACCCTCCCTCTGAGGTTCGACCGGGGCTCGTCCACTGTCGGTTGAAGCAGTGTGGGCTTCTGGGAAGAAAGAGTTGCACTTAAAAAGGGTACTGGTGATGGGACACTGGAGGAATGATCGAGGTCAAATTATGAGGAGAGAGCATCCCGCTTTTGTTGTCGTCGTACCCTAGCGATGCTGGAGAAAAACGGCCTCATCTTGGCCCATTAGCTGGCATGAAATTGGTTGAAGTAATTTTGGTATCTCTTTTACTTGTTTGTCTACCGAGATTTAGCAACGCCAGAGGTAGCCGAGGTTGGGGAAAGAAGTCCTTGCTTAAATTTTAGCAACAATGCTTCGACATTTGACTGCAAACCACAAAAAACAAAACTAGGGCCTGGATCCTGAAAAGAAATATGCTCGTTGCGAGCTGTGCTCAAAAAATTAATTTACAGAAGCTCAGTTTTGGAGTTGTGAACTTCAAAAGTCCTTTTTTAAAATTTGGTGAAACTGTTCTCATAACTTCCTCGTGCACAACGACTGAAACTTACAACTTTTGAGCCTGGTTGCAAAGCTGCTGCAAGAAACTCGAAGATCCACCCCAGGACGGCCACTCTGTTAAGAAATTCAGGTCTCCCTAATATGAAACGGAAGCAAGACTGTACCGCGTTGTATTAAATTTACAAGGATGATTAGATCGAATGTGCATCATGTGACCTCGTCAACAGACTTGTGCCAAAACTGCCATGACGTGCCATTTTTATATCGTTGCCCTCCTTGCTTCCTTTTATTATGGATGCTCGCTCTTCATAATCAACAGATAAACAAGCGATCATCATACCTGGGATGAAAAGACTGCTCTCGAATGTGATGCCTGCTGTTCTGTTTGCTCGCCATCCCCACCGGGGCCAGTCATATCACAGTATGATGCTTGACCTTCGCCGATTTCCAACGATGATTCCAGCGGCATGAAATACGGAGGGCTGCCTTGATGGTCCTTGCCATTCTCCTCAGTTCCATCTTTTGCATCATCTGAAAAACGAGGCATGCAAAAAAGGATTGAATAATGTAATGATATAAGATATAAGTAATTCAAATTAATGATGGTATTTGTGTTCAATTGAACAACAGGAAAGTGTGGAAAATGTGAGTATATAACTAAAGTTAACCAACATTTTTAAAAATTAATTTCAGATGTATTAATAACACTTAGCAGAATTCTAACTACAAAATATTTTCAATTTTAATGCGGTTTTATCACCATTAAACACCAATGCAAACATCTTTGGACTAAAGCCAAACTCATAATTTAACAATTTTGCTTATCTGCATTCATCAGGTAAGTTAATCTGTTGAAAAGTTTGGTAGGGAAATTATTTCATTGCAATTTCCCTTAATCTTGTGCGCACATTTTTTTCCAACATTTTCTAAGGGTTTACAATACACCTATACCGCTCTATGCTGACCTTTCGCTATGTTGTTTGTTGATTTTTAACGCTGGCCTATTTCTGCAACACGAGGGTTAAACACCAACGCCAGGGGATGAGCCTTCAACACCTACCTGGGAATTTAGCCTACGAGGGGGACTTCCACCCCCACTCGAGGGTCTTTAACGTGCTACAATCAACACGGGACCTCGGTTTAAACTCTCATCCAAAAGAGCCACCACTTTGGGAATTTCTCCCATCCGTAAAAATTCCCACCGACCTCGATCTGGGAGCGAACCCAGCATCTTAGGATCGAGAGGCAAGCATGTAACCCACTCGATCATCGGCGTCGGCGACCTTTTGCTATTAAGCCGGGTCTCCACCAAGACGTACATTGTACGTATACACACGTTTTTACAAACATATGCAAAAAAGTTTGCGCTCCGGGTTTGTTTCTACCTCCATTTTGTAAATATATGTAAATATCAAAATTGTAAAACTATTAAAGACATTTAATAGGTGTACAGCCTTTTTTAATTATATGTCACTTTTTCGATTTACGGCCCACATTGTTTCGTTATAACAGTCAAAAAAAAAATGCTGTGATTAAAGAAAATGGCCAAAAAATGTGATAAATTTCCCCAACTTGCACAAACAAGGTCGGATTTGGTTAACAATAAAACAACTAATGGATTTCACTTCGTTTAAGAAAGGAAAAAAAATGAAAATCACAATGCAGAAACAATTGATTCGTTATACAGCTTTTTCGCTTTACAGTCAACTTTTCCGGGAACGTATCTAGGCCATAAAGCGAGGTATGGGTGTATTTGAATTCTTTCTAATTGAATGCCCCCAAATATTACATAATATACCAAAAGCAATTTAAGGTGAATTACAACCCTATCCCTTTCAATGGTAAAATTTGAAAACAACACTCACAACCAAACAAAAAGAGATTAAATAAAAATAAAAATTATTTAAAATAGCTTGATAAATCAGCAAGGGTATTATTTTGTCGTTTTTCACTTTCAAATGGTAGATTTTTTAAAATGAATAAACAAGTTTGAAAAATGTCTGTTAATTTGCATTCTCATGCAGAATGTGAAATTTATGGAAAAAAATTCAACCATATTTCACAAGGCCCCTTGACATTTTTCCCGATTAACAGAAATTAACTGATGCAGTTAGCAAATTCAGTCCTAAACTGGTATTTAACATGAATATCCAGCACAATTTCATAGTTTTTCAAGGTAAAACACATTTCCTGATTGTCAAGGCTGCTGGTTACCTTGTTTGTTATATGTATTTATTATAAGGCTGAGAAATATGGCTGGTTATATATGGACACTCAATATCACTAAGGCTTTTTTAAATATGCGATCAACGGTGAATTGTGCAGAGGAGCAACCAATTATAATCACATTTTTGCAAAAAACCAGTGGCGGCTCGTCCATAGGCACTGCGGAACTGCAGCACCCCCAATCACTGGATATCATCGATAACATTTCATTTAATAAGTCTTTTTTTCTTTAATTCTTTCTATTTGAATTATTTTTAATATATTGTGTTGGAAAGGACACCCTGCCCCAACACCAGGTGACCCCACATACTGGGAGCCACGAAGAATCCATTGTCCTCTGCC
>JAQGBW010004285.1:0-14108 GCA_034698625.1 Julus scanicus
CTTTTCCCTGACTTTTCCAGGTGCTTTCCGACTTCCCTGACTATTCCAGGTTTTCCAGGTCTGGGGGAACCCTGTATTTAAACTAAATCGTCAAAAATCTTGTATTTATTAAACGAGCGCTCGTAATATACAGAAAAATCCACGAACATTGTCCTGATCGATAAAAGCATCCCTTCAAGGTTAATTAAGACGTAAACACTCTCGTAGAAACGGTACCTTTCACCGATATGATGTAAATGAAGTGCCTTGAAAGATAAAGAACAGTGTATTTTTAGAAGAAAAAAATATATAAAAAAAATCGGTGCTTGTGTGAAGATGCTTACGAAAAACAACTCCATGGTGCGTGGTGAATTTATAGAAATGATTCCAAGAATTTGCAGTTGGCATATCAACACTACACATGTGTCATCTGTGGAAGGCTGTATATAAATACACTATATGTACCTTTCTTAAATACAATCTCAGACTAAAAATTAATTTAGTTAGAAGTTAGGTATATATAATTAAAGTTGTAGCATGTTTCAAATCAGTAATTCCATCCCTGTAAAATAAAAAATACGGTATTATTGCAAAAAGTTTCCTTAAATCCTGTGTTTAGCTACATATTAAACGTACCAAAATTATGTGCAACATTCATAAAATTTATTACATTGTATAAATTGAATACAAATCGTTTCATTACTACATCTTGTGTACATTAGTAGTCATTATTTATAAGAATATTTCATCATTTTTTTTTTGGTAGCTTAATTTGCCAGACAATAATTGTGCATACAGTTACATGAGATTAAATTCCAATTTTATCGTAATTTTATCACAGTAACATGATTGGCACTTTGGAATAAGTCTATTGATGATTATTAAACACGTGGCACAGCGCTTCTGGTATTAACTGGCCAAAACGAGTATTTAATATGATGAAATCAAATTAGATCCATCAAATTAGTTCAATTGCATAAATATGCTTTATATAAATATAAATTATGCCTATGTTTCAGGATCAACAAGTGCTGAAGTGGTTTAAGTATGAATTAGGTGTCATAAAATGCATTATCAAAAAGTTGAGCAATACCAGGAAATCCACAAACAAAATTAATTGCAAAAAAAACATCACCATTTCATGTTTATAGTTTAAAATAATTAAACATATTTATCCGACCAAACATAAATTATTTAAGTCTGCAAAATATGTCTTTCCAAGTGAATGGAATTTCCTAAAACAGTTAAAACAAGTACGTACAATCGCTAAAGTTGGGGGCAAAAGTAAAATGTAAATTTTTAGATGCAGGAAATTTCCAAATTCAGCGTTATCTATTCGACATTGAATTTTGTCCCACCACTAATGCAATTCCATGATTCATTCCCATGACACACGTGATACATTTAAAAAACCCATCCAGTAATTTAAATAATTGTTTTTCTCGTCCTGGGTGACTTTAAAAATCAGCTTGATGCCAACATGAATCACCGAAATTAGTAATCATCAATTTAAAGGCATAATAATTTTAGTAGTATTGCAACCATATGGTCCTGGCCTCTTCCATCATACTGAATCGGTATTGCACATTTAAAAAAACGTCGAAAAACAACACTGGCCTCACTTTGCAACTGTTTGTTTGCAAGTAATATTTACGATCAACAACTGCATACGATGCAACGCCAAGGGTGGGTCCCTTGGCAAAACTCCAAATTACAATTCGTAAACAACTTGGATCCTAATTTTGATTTGAAAAAAGGATATTTCAGTAGCTGTTTTCCTTCGCCTGGTTGACAACCTTCCAGTATAATTCGCAGTTCAACGAATTGTATCACTGAGATTGGATAGAAACGATTTTTCGGTCCTTGGGGTCCAGTTTTGGTAACGGAGGGCACTTGCAAGCCAGTCTGAGTGACATTGCCTAAGGTATCGTGGCAATTGAAAAAATGTAATATGCTGTTGTTTTTTAGATAAATTGGGAGGATGATTTAAATAAAGTGTATCATCGTAGTTACCTGTGGTAACTGCTGTTCTAGGCTGGCTCTTCTGGCCTCGTGGGAGGGATGAGTCGAAAGCCAGTCGACACCCTGACTGTCATCGTCTTTTGTCATCATATCCAATTGTTGGTAAAAAACCGGATTTTCTCGAACGTCGAAACAAGCCTCAAATGTAGAAACATATTTTTTCTCATCAAACCCATATCCATGAAAAATGTTCAATTCGTCCCAATATTATTTTTATAGAACTTTTATACTGCATAATGTTAAATAAAATTTGATAAAAATTAAACCATATTTTTGTACATGGATGTTGGCTTTTTAAAGTTGAAATAGTTAAATGGTATTTAGTTTTACATTCAGTAAGTAAACAGACAGTAGAATTAAATTGTGGGTTGCCAACTTAAATTGCTGCAATGTAGCCAACAAAAACACATTCAATCCCTAAATTTCTTGGTGTTTACATTATTTTGCCAACCCTGTGTTTTTTTTAAAAAGTATGCACAAACAAGAAAAAATGCCAAAAATACCTTCGCCGATAAACTGAGACCAATTTCATCAGCTTCGACTTCCAATTGCCTAGAATATGGCAATTCCATGAGAACGTGAACGCATTTGTGCATCATCCACTGGACCAAAGCTGACACGGCATCGTAAGGTAAAATTGCCCAAACTGCGCCAACCAAAATAATCGTCAGTAAGTCCAACAAATGCACATGGCTCATCAATTCGGCCTATGGTAGCATATACGCTTAGTCAGTTAACAAACAATATTTTTCACGAATTTTGCTAAACTCCAAAATTTTACCCCATGGTTCAGCACGGCATGGGCCATTTCGTGGCCCAAAATGATTCCCAATTGATCATCGTTAATGCACAAGTCCAGCATGCCTCGAAATACGAATATCTGACCATTCTGAAATGTTAACTTAACTTATAGTAATGAGGCAAAATCGATAATGCACTCTTGCATCTTCACAAACAACACAAATAATTTGGCATTATTCCTTAGTTTGCAAGATTTCAAAATTATTGGAAAAAGCCATGTCTCTCCCAAATATTTCCCTAAAGCACAGAATAAACATCATCTGGCGGTACTCGTATTTTCATCAAACTGTTGCAAAAATGCAATTTCATTTAATTAGCACTATTTATTTAATTACTATGGTCTGGAATGCTTTTGATGTTGGAAATTCTAGCAAAAGAACTACTGTCATAAACATTAATTCACCCTAAAAAAAACTCTTAATAAAGACTAATTAATCTTCTGAGCGACATCAAACTAGTGAATTTAAATACAATGCGCAAACTGGAATGCTCGAGTCACGAACAATGTTCAATAAATAGGCAATCAAATGAATAAAAAGTACTTTAGTTTGGAACTTACTGGCAACACAAAAGCATTTTGCGTCGGACTTTCCACCACTGTGACGAGCCACGATTTTTCGTTTATTTCCGGGATATCACGATTAGCATATATGATGCGGTTAATTAGATTTTGAACCCTTTTATGATGTGGATGGCTTGCTTGAAAAGTTTGTCCGTAATACTCTTCCAAATACTTGAAAAGTTTAAATTAATGGGGACAAGTTGTATGAATTTGGCTATTAATTAACAAACGTTTTATACTACATAAAAACCAGAGCTTAAATCAAATTTAGAAAAAAAGTAATCATGCATGTTCCATTCAATTGGACTCACCATTTTATGCTGAAAATCTGCAAATTCTATAATCTGAGGAGAATTAAAAGCGATAAAACGTCTTCGTTTAATAATTGGGGATTCCTGAACGTGAGTTTCATAATATATGAATGCAGACCCTCCGATGAACGCTGTAACACCTTTAACAGATGCAATTTTGGAAGAATTCGGCAAAATAATGATAAAATATATATTGCCAATTAGAACTTAGCTAAAATCGATGCTAATAAGGAATACCAAAACTTACTCAATATTCGATATTTATTTCGATTAAGTGCTTGCATAAATAAGGCTCTCTTGTTTGGAGGTAGCCGACTCCACCATTTTCGAACGCCTCTAAAAATGCAAGGAAAATTACATTCCTTAGTGTTTACGCCATTTATTGATGAAAATTAAAAATACTGTATTTTGAAACACTGATACTGATTGTTCTCTTGTAAAAGTTACAGCAACAAATGGGTTCAAAAACTTTTTTGTGTGCTATATGGACCACTTCGGCAATCTGGCCGGGTGCAGACTTCCACCAAACATACACATGTTTATTGCTTACTTTAATAATTGTAGGAAGTGCACACTTTTAGTTAACAGGTAATGACTTTTTTCATCCAAATTCATCAACCTACGAAAGCTATCTACAAACTCCAGGTTAGGAACCCCTGCTTTTTTCATACAGTGATAACATTGTGCCCTTGAACCTCCCACATGTGTAAAAAAAGCGTCTATCACGTGCTAAATGTTTATCAATCATTGATATAGACTGGAGTGGTTACAAATTTAATTGTTACAACGTCTAATGCCCTCATCAATGTACCTTGAGTGCTCAGTGGATTCATGGATTGTCACATCAAATATAAAAACCATAGAACTCTAATAACCAGAATGATATCATTGTGGCTTATAACAACTTTGATTGGCATTATGAGGAACCTACCACCATGCACCCAAGCTTATGGTACTACTTTAGATAAGGTGGACCCAAACACCATAAGATGCAAGAGAGTTAGTTGTCAATAATGTCATCATGATGCAAATTATCATCATTAGCCACACACCACAATTGTAACAAAATAATGTTGCACTCAAATATGTGAATTTATGATTGACCCTCTTTCAGGGTCACTCGCTATAAACATGCATGAGCATCTAACATCTGGTACTATCGAGCAGTATCGAGTATACGACAATTACACTTAAATAATAAAATAAATGAAATGATTACCTTCCAACCACCATTGCTGATAGCTTGGCAATAGGACGTACTATAGCCCATAACAACGGATGTATATTATTGGGTGGAGTTGTATGAAAGCAACGTACTTTTCCATATCCGGTTGCAGAACGAAATGTTGCACAGTTTCGAGCACGAAAACCACGACTTAATGTCACTGCCGAATTTCCTATCTTATTACAGAAGTCTGACTTCAACACTCTACCTGTACAACTTATCCTAAACATATTGTTTAAAATAGTTTGAAACATGTTTATGGATCGATAAGATGATGGTAGATTATAGTAGAAATTCACTATTTCGACTAATTAAATGACGTTTAAACGCCTATACATCAACGCTTTTGAACGTTGGACTAATCGTATATTAAAAGTTTTATGTTAAATGTTACAGAAAAATTTCTTTACGTCTCCTTGGATACAGATCCAACATTGCCACATGTTATTCCACAATTGAAAATCAATACAGCAGACGACAGATACAATTGTGACGCTTTATATAATGGCTGTCATACCATTACCAAGTGAGAGCAACTCATAAAATCTTGCGACACTTGTAATATTACAGGGAATCCCGTAAGTTTAAAAAATTATAATTTCATTTCAAAAACCAATTCCTAGCAGGGGGATTAATTCTAAATATAAAATAAATGTTTAACATTTATTAGCAAAATGCTTAATCACAGTCATATTTCACACCAATTTGTTTCCTTATTTCATCACAAATTTCTGCCAATAGTATTGATTCGTTTAAATCAATAAGAGGAGACTCCTTCAAGCCTAAAAGTATAAAAACACAAACTCAAATTCGCAATCGCCCCTCCAGGTTTTACCCAAAATCGTTATTAAGCCGGGTCTCCACCAAGACGAACATGTACGTACACGTATTTACAAACATATGCAAAAAAGTTTGCCCTCCGGGTTTGTTTCAGCCGCCATTTTGTAAATATATGTAAATATCAAAATTGTACAGCTATTAAAGACATTTAATAGGTGTAAAATTTTTATATTTACATTTACAAAATGGCCGGCGGCTGAAACAAACCCGGAGGCCAAAGTTTTTTGCATATGTTTGCAAAAAAAAGTATATATACGTACATGTACGTCCTGGTGGAGACCCGGCTTTAGTAGTCGAATGTTTAATGGTAATAATAATTAACTAGTCTCAAAGTTATCATTTTTAAGACTATGACAACAAACAAAATTAGTTGTTCAAACTTTCTCGTTTGGAAACCTAAAAAAGACACTTTGACCCATAATAAAATTTTATTTCTAATTTTCCAAACGGGATGTTTTGAAAAATTGAACAGGATTGTGTCGGATTTAATATTTTGTAAATACTGTACTTACCAAGTTTAAGACATCTGGCCACTTCCTGCGCTTCGTAGGCCAAGCCTTCACTATTATTAAAATTGAAGTGACCATCGATTTTTGGTAGATCAACGCTGTATGAAATGTTATTGGGCATGGTCATCTTGGTGGAGCACCAGAAAGGCTGCTCTATCTAAATATGAGAAATCGATAGAGAATACTTTAGGAATCATGTGCGTAAACAAGTATTGATCAAACAACAAACAGTCTACATTAATTACCTTAACGTATCCATTGGTTCCAACAACATAAGCCTCATTGGGCAAGACTTGCCTCGTGGAAAAGTTTAAACTGGCCATTCCTCCATTTTTGTACAAAAGGGACACACAAACACTCTCGTCCACGCCTTTAACATAAAAAACCCCGAATAAGGATGTGCAAGGGGTTCTACTTTTGAATCCCACATCAATATAACAACTTAATAAGTACCATTATTGTTGAGATGTCCGACAGCGGCAATTTTTTCTGGTTTTTGACCCCCAAAGGCCAAGCTAGCCAGTTGCAACGTATAGATGCCAATATCCAATAGGGCTCCTCCGCCCAACTCTTTTTTAATTACTCGTTCAACGTGGTCAATTTTAATAGAAAATGTGGCATTCACCTGAATCACTTCCCCCAAGGACCCAGAAGTTATCTCTTGCGAGAGACGCTTGTAGACTGGAAAGCAACGGCTCCAATAGCCCTGAAATAAAGGGAAACGAAGTAAATATTTCTGAACATGACCAGTTTTTGAAAAATTACTTTCAAATTTACTCATGTTAATTTGGAAAAGAAGATTAAACCCAAAAAAAGAGCCATGTTTGAAGTGTTCTACTTAACATGATCGAGGTTCGTACTTTAAAGAGTAAAAGTTAAATATTTGAAGTATAGATTCTCAAAATTCAGAACTTGAGTGCATAATAAATTTCACATACTAATCTATTCTTGCAAATTATTGAAGTTTTCCATGTTTAGGCTTCTGAGTCATATCAATGAATATAAAATGAAGCTGCTCTTCAAAGATAAAAGTTGAAAGGCCTGGATCATATGCTCTAATTTAGCAGCATCTAAATGTTGCGTCTCTAGTAATTTTTTTAGTAAATATACATTTATGATGTCATAAACTTCAGCCATGCATTTCAAAAAAATAGTTCGAATTTTTGGTTGTTAACTCTACAAACCTCCATGAGAAAGAGCTTCTTATCACGGGCCAACTTCACCAGCTCTTTGGCATATTTCGCATTTAGGACCAAAGGTTTTTCACATAAAACATGTTTTCCATGTTCTAGGAGTTGCTTTGTCAATTCGTAATGGTTGGAACTAATCGTTCCCACGTAAGCAATTTCTGACAAAATAGAAAAAAATAATGACACGGGTGAATATACCGATCGATGTACGATAAAGGTTAATATATCTCCCATAGGTAAGCTTGTGCATCATTAATTATTGATGAATAGAAAGCGAAAATTTATTAACATGAATAAAGTAATTTTTGGTCATGAAAATTTTATACAGACATTTCCCCTGGATTTATGCTCGTTAAAAGAAACTGAATAACAGCATACTATCTAATTAACAAGTCGTAAAGTGTTTATTACTAACCAATTTTGGACTGACTCCACCAAATAGAACAAAGCCTCGCCCATTTACTAAGCTCATCATGGTTGTGTGGTTACTAATGAGAATATAAAGCGTATGTTACGCATTATTTTATATTAGGGAATCGCCTTGTCTAAAATCTAGCTTGACAGCAGTCCAAAGACAGATTTTTTTCTAATTGAATTTTGTTACAAATTAAACCAATGAATTTACAATGCAAAACTAATTAAAACCCTAAAAAAATTCCCCAAAATTAAATGATCTTATCAGCCAATTATTTATCTGTGATTGCATGTATGAATAAAGGAATTAATTCATTGTTCAAAAAGCAATTGTCCAATAAAATGAACTTAAAAGTACATTTTTTAAAGTACACAATGAAAATAATGCGACCAGGTCACCAGGGTATAAACAAGTTACCCGAAAATCTTCAATCAGAGTAGAGTTTGAGGTAGCTATATTGTTTTTTACATACTAATTAAATTTCAAAAGATGCGTAATTTGTATCATCGGTATCAATACGGTAACTGTTCATCGATTTTCCCTCAAATGTATTCCAAATGAATACAAAAATTAATCATCCTTGGTTTTCCAAATATAAAATTTCAATAATAATAAAAAATACCACAAGAACTGGAAATTCTAAGTTACTCTCAGGATTTGAAATTGGAAATTGCCTCCAGAATTTGAAATTGGATTCTACCTTGAAAGTGATAATCCTAAAAAACGATCATATATTATCTTCCATTGATTTTAGTTATATTGATTTTACTCCCTACCACATAGAACTCTGATCTTACAGTAGAGCATAGCACTGCGTGGAATTGCAATGTTGGGTTTGAATAAAAGGCTAATGCATTTTAACAGTCCTCGATAGTATATTCCAAAAATTAAAAAAAATATTTATAATAGAAAAAAAAACTTTAAAAACACAGCAATTACTAAAAAGGTTTGTATAAAATAATTTGGAAATTAAACGCGCGTCAAACCTTGACATTTGAGAGGCTAACAGAGGCACTGAAAAATTCTTTAGTGTCGACTATCGATTAAACATTTGTACAATTTCTCTCCCACTGCAGGATTCTCGCTTTTCTTTAATTAGCTCCTTTTATTCTCATTTGAAATGGGGGTTTGCCAAGAACTTTTGACTGCAGATGCTGGATTTCCATACAATACCTCTGAGACATTTTGGCATAATGCCATTCAAGTGATTCATAAGGATGCAGAAAGAAGAGGCTAGGTGAAGAAGGGTCGTTACAGTTTCAAGACGCTATTTTCCGCACCAAGGCATCATTCGGTCAACACGAACATTGCACGTGAAAGAATTTAGCAATGAGTTAATCAGCAATGTACAACCTTGTGAACCGAAAACATACCCAAAATAACGCCATAGAACACCAACAAACGATTTGCATATATGTACATGCTTCTATGTAGTATGCATCCTTGTTGAAGACGAAACATGGATGAAATCCCAGCTTGAAAGCATTTAATATTCATTTTAATTTGAAGTATTATTTTTAAATTAACCCTTTCCATATTTTTTATTGCGAGAGACTACATTTCTGACGTCATACCACGCATTGGTAGACAGATCAAGAGTTAACAGAGAAAGACATGTGAACAACAATTTCTTTAGTGTTTTCTGTAACCTTAATTCAGTAAATCTAATAATGAACTGTCAAATTTTTTTGTTTTGCTCATCCTTTAAGATGGTTTTGACATGCAGGTTGATGGCTTTCCAGAACATCTCCAGGATATACAACAAATACAAGAACGAATTGATGTAACAAGTCGACTTAAGCTTACCAACGTTGGTGTCCTTCATCAAATCTTCATAATTTCCATAGGCTTTTTGAATTCCAAATTTCTCTGCAAATCCTTGGGCCGATTGCAGTTGTCTGGCAGCAATAGCGACAAACTATAAATGAGAAATTTAAGACATGGATGAAATGAGAAAATTGTGAATGGCAAGTGACCAATACCAGATAAGTAATCCCTGAATTGACAAAACCAATTCAGAATTTGTCTCACTTGATGCTCATTGTCCTGTAATCCTTTAACAGCGGTCACAAAATCACTGCTGATAAGTCCGCTGCCCAATACTCCCCAACGTAAAACAGACGCCATTGTAGAGCAACTTGTCCTTTCAAACGAGTAGCAGAATGAAAGCTATAAGCTTTAAATGCTTCAATCGATTTTATGTTATCACATATATATCAGGATGTGCGTCGAAGGACATAGAAATTTCAGCATGCACACTGTGTATAACAGAGTGAAGGCGCGATATTAGAGGACATCAAACAACACGAACTATTTATAGGTACGTGTCAAGGTTCCAACTCAAAAAGAGACGTTATTTTGTTTTGAGAACATAAACACACAAGGCAACACGATCGACCTTCGACCAAACGAACCGATTAGAGGACTCAAAAGGGTAGAAGAAATTTAAATTCAAATAAATAAAAGCAACGAACTTGGGCGGATGCCATATTTTCTCAGATTCTTGAAAGGGCCCAAACAAGGAAGGTTCATGTTTTTTTTAAAAACAAAATTAGATAAATAAAAATGTACAATTTATGAAATATGAAATTTATACTAAGAAATTGATTATATACATAGGGTAGTTTTTATTGAAAAGTTATCCATCAACCATACTGTATTTCAACGTTGCGTGTAGGATAATAAATTGTTAACATTCCTCAACAAAAAGGACAAAATATACTATAAAAATCTAACGATATCGCCCTAGTTTTTCAAAAATTTTTCGCTTATGCGTATCATTCCGTGTCAATGTTTGACATTGTTATTCATGAACTATTATTATAGGCACAGTAAATCTTGTGTTACAAAAACTAAACGGTATGTTATTAACCTTTTTCGAGCTGAACTCAGCTTGTTTTAAATAGCTAGACGAACATTTTCATAAATAATTTTGTTTTACGAAATCCCAGATCCAAAAATCGCTATGTCTGGCCTAGTCACACCCACTCTAGTTCAAATTTAGCTACAGCTAAACAGACTTATCTTAAGTTATTTACTTACATTTATCGCGTATTTATTTGCAATTGCTGGCAAGTAAACAGTACGTGCAAATTGAGAAATAAACAGAAATGCAGATAAGCGTAAACTTCGTATAAGTAACCATGCGAAAACGTATACATGTTTATTGAAACATTTTTTCAGCCCAGCGATTTAACTTCATTTAATTAAAAACGATTGATTTTTTTCCAGACCTATATACATCTACTAATGTACGTCACAAAAAATGTCGGCATACTTCAATCCAAATATACCCGTTAAATCAGCAAACACTAAATTCGTATATCTTGATCTATCGCAATATTTACTTAGTGCTGTAAGAAAATTAATATTGAAAAATCAAATATTGATGATGCGAGGCAGATATTTACAGAAGCTTCAAGCTGAATGGATATGAACGTTAAATAACGGATAAATAACAAATAAGGCTTATAGTTTTATTAGTAAGAAAGATGTCAGTAGAATATACAGTTTCCGTGTTCTGCTACTACAAATATCTTACACTAAACTAATACTATTTTTACTTATGGAAAATATGTCAACAATGAATCGTGATAATCAATCAGAAAATGAAATGTTCTTTTTCTACATAGTTTATAAACAAATTCGGTAATTATAATTAACGTAAATGAGCATTAAACGTGATTAACCATCATCTTTGATCCAATTGCCTAAACAGCCATTGATGTAAATAGAATAATACGTCAATTAAAGTGCAATCAAATAACATTATGAATTATTTTCTAACTGAACAATAATATAACGTTTGCTCATTCACTTAATACAGGAGTTAAATGTCGGTGGTGCACATCACTGAAGGATATGGAATTGAGGATATCGTACAGGGATAGTCGGCAGTCCAAATAGTTAATTTATGAAAACAGACATTGGTTATTTTAGGACAGAGGCTTGAAAAAGTCCATGGCTCCACTTATCAAACGTGTCTTTAGAGCACAAAATATGGACCAGATATGCTCTAGCCTACAACAACCCTACTTTGAGGTGTTATTATGATATAATCAATATGACTTCCCAATGCATATTTTAAGTAAAAATAGATACACAGTAGTAATAGTAATCCAAAATCCCAATTTGTTGCATTGATAACCAAATGAATTAGCAATCAAAATTTCATATGGACAGCATAACTTTACAGAACTTGGAACTTGGTTAAAATGACAAACTATAAAGCCAAATCGACAACTTGATACATTGGAATTTCATGAAAGAACTTGCAATTTTAACATCTGGAAAAACGCTACCTGCCCTGGTGAAAAAACAATATAAACCAATAAAGACTTCTATTGTTTTTGGACACTTAATTGATTTTAATTGTTTTCTATGGTTCATGTATTGACTTCTATTTGCTTCTATTGACTTCTATGGTTTAGCTGTATTGACTGAACAATAGAAAACAATTGAAACCAATAAAACTAATAAAATTTTTCTATTGATACCAATAGAAAACAACGTTCCAAATAACAATAGAAAACAATAGAAATCTAGCTCTATTGGTTTTTTTTCACCAGGGATGTGGCTGTATCTCTATTTTTATAAAATATGAATACTACATTCAACATATGTGTTCTTTGTCCAAGCGTGTAACACAATTTTCAAGATGTTCAACATAACTCGAAACTGCCCATCTGATTGCTGTCAGAATAACATCATCATGTTCAAATTGTTGGCAACCTGGTAAGTAGAATGGGCTGCTGATGCTGTCCTTGCTTTTTTTTGTTGAAAGACAGCCAGCGCAGACAAGACCATTTGCGGCCTTCTTTTTGCTTCATGGTCACGTGGACAGGTTCGTCGTCCACATCGCAGACGTTGGACACCACACCAGTCTTCCAGAGCGACAAGCACGTCAGTTTGGACAAGATGCACGTCTGGCAAACATGATAGGAGAGGAGGAGGCAAGCGAAACAGCAGTTGATGGCAAAGGTTTGCAACCAAGTGGCAGCAAAAAGAATGTGGGTTGGAGGGGGTCCCAAGAGGGGGTCAAGGGCCTGCTCAATGTCCAGTTTATATTTGGGAATTTGTAAAAGGAATGAAGTGCACACTGTCAGGGACAAGGGCAATACCACGTCCCGGCGCTGCAGCGAATTCCAAGGATCCGGTGGCCTGAACATGGACGTGTCGTACTTCTTAACGCAGCAGCATCGGGCATTCAGGAGGATGGAGAAGCAAGAATAGGCCATGATGACATAAGGAGTGACAACGTAGGACAAGGACGACAACACGAAGTACGTCACTGCGTTGAGGGCACTCAAGTCGAATGTACAAGAATGGATATCTGGTTGACGGGAAAAACAAGTGCATGGTGTTGACAGGTTGCTTTTAAAATTAAAAGTGGTTCCCTCACTTAAAGTTACATGTTGTAAATCCCCAGGTAAAACGAACTCGTTCCTGGTAATGTGTTCTAAATCCCCTATAAACTATAATGCTCGAAACGAGCTATCAGAATGACATTACAAACACATCTTGTACTTAAGGCTCTTTTCTTATAGCCTCTTGTCTGGTGTCTTGTCTCGTACTGTTTATTATTCGCATGAGAACAAACCCATTTCTGTTCTGATGTTTTTATAACTTCTAAGAACCCTGAGGATATTTATTCTGATGAAGCACTTCTTCGTGGATGATTTCCAAGTGATATTTACTTTTATTTTTAAAAAGGATTATCTTATTGGAAAAAAATTTATTTAAAAAAGATTTAGGAATTGCTTTCCATTAAATTCGATCAAAAACTCCATGAAAGCTACACGTTTTCATTAAAGATGTAATAGACGAATTTTTTTGTAACTTACACAAACTAATATTTGCTCTCTGCCATAGAGGCACAAGAAAATCTTCAAGCTTTTATGATTGGGTGGACTTACAACATAAAAATATATTGTATAAACCCATCTCTCCAAATAAGGGTTTTTTGAGCAATGAGATACATATTAAATTCAGTTTGCTTCAAAATTTAACCAAAATCAACGTTGTTACTAAATTTAATATTTGTCCTAGATAATGTAATTCAAGTTCACCAGAAACCTGTTTTGATTATTGAATAACTTGAAAACCACTGAGCCAAAGAACGGAAATCATTTTGCGTTTACAAAAAAGCAAACTCGGAAAATCCGGTTCAGAGATCCATTATACCTTGTTCCCACTAGCACATTTGGATCTCGTTTGGATCTAGATTCTCAGTTGGATGCAGTTGAGTGTTGAAT
>JAQGBW010004286.1:0-14101 GCA_034698625.1 Julus scanicus
TTTCGCCACCAGCGACACTAGCGCCACCTGGTGGCAGAATTTGGAACTATACGCAGTATAGGTGTAGTATACTACTTCAGCCCGATCCACCCCCCTTCCCCCGATCTCCACCATTCTAAACACAGAATTTTCGAGTGGGTAATTACCCACTCGGGAATTCTTCGAGTGGGTAGTACTGCCTATACTACCATAGGCTGGCGCCGGCCCTATTCATACTGTTTAAATCAAACCAAGACATTTAAAACGAATTAAAAGTCGAATTTTAGAGCTGACAAAAAACATCCCCCCTTCAAACATTGGAAAATAGTATGCACTCAGACTTGCAAATTCGTTCAAAAATGTTATTTTACTAAAATTTATACTTAATTTTGCTCTAATATTTCAAAGACAATACAAAGGATCAATCATACCAGGGCCGGCATTACACGCTCAGCCCGAGTGGGTAAGTAACTTAGTAAGATAAAGATACCACCCCCCCCCCCTTCCCCCGATCTCCACCGATCTTCACACAGAATTCGTGATTGGGTAATTAGCCACTCGGGAATTCTTCGAGTGGGTAGTACTACCTATACTACCTACAATACGTATGGTCATGCATGTTTTCAGGCATTCAGTATATGGAAATATCAAACATGGGCTTATAGTATAAATTTTACATATAATTTCTTCGTAATTTTTAAGGCTTAATAAACACAAAATAATTTGTGAATACATGATTTTCGAAGTATGTGTCCACCACTCAATCATAGACTTCGCTGCTTTGCTTTCAACATTTGGTGTTTATTAAACAAATACAAATTTGAACCTGTAAAGCCCTAGTGAAGAAAACAATAGAAACCAATAGAGATTTCTATTGATTTCTATTGTTATTTGGACACTTTATTGATTTTAATTGCTTTCTATGGTTCATGTATGAACTTCTATTGGCTTCTATGGTTTAGCTGTATTGACGGAACAATAGAAAACCATAGAAAACAATTGAAACCAATAAAACTAATAGAAGTTTTCTATTGATACCAATAGAAATCTCTATTGTTTTTTTCACCAGGGAGTTCATATAATCTGTGTTGAAAAATCATATAATGCCATGTATGGGCATATACAAGTTATGAGCATATATATATGGGAATTGCCATATACGTATGACCATGTGTGGAAAACTGTCATATGGACATATGTGAGAAAATTTTGGATTTGATTTTGTGGATTTGTTAGTTCATGATGGAAATGAAGAGAGGAAGTTTACAAATGCATCCTGCAATTTGTTTCGAAAATCGCTAACTTATGGTCGGACAAGTTGTTTCCAGAATCGCTTTATCGTAAATTGGCGATCACGCAACTTAATTTGAAAATCGTACTTTGTTAACAGGAAATTACGTGATTATGTGCATTGTTCTTATAACTGTCAAATTACTTGACCTGTTATACTGAATTGTGATTTCTTCCTGTTTAAAATCATTCCAGTTGTTTTCAAAGTTTAAAAAAACCATTGTGTATGTATACCTGGAAAGATATTTTTTTTAAATATTTAGAGATTTGAGGCATTTAATGTTATTTGCTCGTATCCATAAACTATACTCCATTGATACAGGGCTCGATTAACATTTCTGAGGCAAATTTATAAGGCTTTGACTAAATTAATTTCATGTACATTTATCATTCAGGTAGGTAAGCAAGTCCGTATATGTAATCTATACACTTTTGATGACAACTTAATAAATTACACACCCTTTCATTCTCAGGTTCAAAATACTGAAAAAGTTATCAGTCCAGACATATTGTGTGAACATCATCAAATGGACATCCCATGAAAATATAGCGAAGAACTATTTTCAACAAAAAACAGATCCTCAAAAGAAAACTTCACAGCAGTGCTTCAGCTTTATGCCGAATTTCGACAAAAAGACTTCTACTGATGACTCATTGGAAACAACAGTGAAATGTGCTATATAGACTCAATCACTTTCAGCCGAACATTGTATTGAACATTATGCCGAATTCATCTGGAGATGTCCTCGGGGCAGGAAAATCGTAATTACACATCCATCCTTTGATGGATTTTTTTTTATTCCCGAGCTTAGCAACCACAAAAACAAAAAAAACCTGGATGAGTGTATGTAGTTATGTACAGTCTCTGTATCATTGCACTTTGGTGCAGAGATTAGGCATTGGACCCCCTTGCATTGGCAATACATCAGAACGGTCAACTCCTGGTATTATAGTTCGTCGAAGCGGTCAGTCCCAACCGCGTGTGCTTTTAAGCATACTAGGTCAGTTTTAATTTCACTCTTTTAGCGGCTTAGCTTAGGTTTAGGATGCCACGGAGCCCGCTTCTGTTGTTAGCCCTTAAATTTTGATCCTTTAGGAATTTGAGCTCTGGTGCACGGGGGGGCCATGCCGAGTAGGAATTGTTGTTCAGGTAGCAGTGGTCGGTGCGGGAGTGGAATGGACTTGGAACCTAGGTTGCCGTATTCCTATATCTCAATATCACTATTTTTTAGTGATGATGCACTGGTTGTTATCATGTCTTGAATGGCACTCGATCGTCGTGAGGTACCTTCCTTTACTTCGATAAATGCATTTTTCAAATGTAATGGGTTTTCTCAAACATTGGTTCAGAATGTTGCTAAACACGAGTTAAGCTAAAAAAAAGCATTCTAAAAATCAAAAACTCCAGTTATTTCCTCGTTCTGTTCCACTTCTCATTCCCGACTGCTTGTCAAGTAGGATTGATTTTAGCTTTACACATAGGCAGGAGTGTACTAACTGTGCTTTTACTGTACGTAATGTTATTTTTAAAAGCTCATTTGGCATTCAGGGAATGTTAGGTAGTTCTAATCTTGTCTAATTGTTTTCACGCTAATCACATGCTTTTTTACTTGTTCCTATATAGGGTTAAGCCTGTGTGCAAAATGTTTATTAAATATTTTATATATTCCCCATATATAGGTGTCTGGACCTCGATTGGCCCCCTCTTGTGAGGGGGCCAGGTGAAAATATCCAAGATTATCAAAATGGAGTTTTAGGTAAATTAAAACAGTTCCACATACAATACAAAAGAGTTCTGCCATTTGTGCCAGCTTTGTTCATTAAAGAAATTGAGTTTTTTAAACGATGAAAAATGGATGTTGTTAAATTTAAAAATGCAATCTTTTAATTAAAAGACGAATACATGTATGATAATGCATTAATAACGTTCAGGCGGAAAATACCACTTTATCGCTGCTTTGCAATTTTGTGATTAGTCTATTATCACCACACTTATTTGTGTGGTTTTTAAAAAAAATAATAAATCGCTCAAAATTACCTCTTATGGCGCAAAAACCAACATATCAGAAATTCATTCAAATTTTGAGAAAACAGCTTTAAATTTAAATTAATTGAAAAAGATTCTGAAGAGCAAAACAAGCCTAAAAGATGACAGATATTTCTAATACCAGAATTACTTTTAATTTAGATTTCACAATGTTTAAAATATACCTGTACTATCATATTCAACTGCATTTCTAAATTTAATTTTTTTAATATTTTTCTTATCAGTTTTGAGTAGAGTAATTTATTTTGCATTGACTACTAAATATTTAGTATGAATTTACAGGACACGTGGAATAATGCATTCTCTAACATTTTTTTCATCAAATGCATCTGCGACAAGTTTTTCTTATTTTTCACTTTAATTCCCGGTTCACTAACTATTTATACGCATTTATCACAATGCAAATATCAAAAACAATCTCTCCAACATGCCACACGCATGTGACACCCAATCCGAAGTCTGGTCCGCATTGATCCCAAAGATCGGACGTCCAACTTTAGGGCTGATAAAACTGATTCCAGGCTAATGTGTGCTGGAGGTTCATGCCTGCTCATCTATTAGAAAAATTTATGCATTTGATGAAAAAAATTGATGAAATTTAAGCAAATTTATGAACAGTTAGATTAACGGTAATAACAACAAATTTTTATTGAAATTGAAGCAAAATGTATGGCACGTGAATTGCGAAAATTTTAGTAAAAAATGTTTTTGAGTGTGCTTTGAAGCTTCTTATTAAATGTGTGAATTTAATGATAAGTTTATTTTCCTTTCAGAAATGAACATAGAATCCGATAAGTTTATAAAAAGATTAAGAAACTTGCAGAGGATTTATTCTACATAAGGTAAATTGAAAATACACAGTATTGAACATCTGGCTTCGTGAATATACTATGTAAACTTTGCACACTTGTTACTAAATTAAGTGGGTATCCTCGCGTTATAGGAACACTTCCAATTTCATAGTTGGCCTCAATGACGAAACACGTTACGGATGTACGTGCATAATCCCCCGTCATTCGTACATTTTTTTTGGTTTTGTTTACTTGCTCCACATGAATACGTAATTGGTTTGTTGTTTTGCTCAGGACGCTCTACTTTTTCACGTTGGGTGTGATTGAGAAAAACTGCGCAATTCGTTTAACCCGAAGGTCGAAAGCTTTCTAATGCAAAATAGCATCTGTCTGTTCTGAAAGTAGGCTCAAAAAATAAACCCAAGGAAGGGTAATTACACCCAGCCTATGAGCTGGTCAGTGTGCATGGTCGGTTGCCTCAAAACATCTTCCATTTGTTACTATGAGGATATCATTCTGATGGAGGTATTTCCAGAAAGTATGACGTGGGTTGTGACGTGAACGACCCGGTATTCGCCTGTCCGGCAGAAAAAAAGAGCGGCATGTGCCGGCCGAGGACCACGCACGTGGTCTCCTTTGCCAAATATATATAAAGAGGACACGACACCCCTAGGTTCAATAAACCATTCTTGACTTCACGTTCAGTTGCTTCCATCGCAGCGTCTGAAGATTTAAAGATTCAACGATTTTATTGTTTCGGTAGCATCATGAGGGTCCTTATCGTCATCACCATCTTTGTTATTCTCTCTCTCACAGGTAAGATTCTGTTTTACATATTTGCAATTAGTATGCTTTTGGAGAGAAATATTGCTAGGTTTTTATGGATATCAAGGAATGGTTTAACGCTGATGGAGTAATCAATCTAGGATTCCATGTAGTAAAAGCTGATCAATTCCAATAAGTTCAGTCGGTTTAAGAATATTGGAAATTGGTTTACATTAATGCAAAATATTGATTTTCACAAAACTTAGTTTTTAATATAGGTATCAATTTTTGTTTAGAAGTTTATCTAGAATTAATCTTGAAAATCATAAAAGCAGGAAATTTTTTTTTTTTTTTTTTGCACTTGTATTACTAATTATTTATATTTATTTGTTGATTAATACTTTTTAAAATCGTTATTTCCAACTTATTATAAATTGTTTAATGCAGTTAAATTTGCTAAACAGACAAATGCCAATGTGATAGCATGGTTTTTTAAACATTTATTAAATCAGTATTTCAATTTGTCTGAAAACGTAGGCAAAATTATATACTATAGAATTCAGCAATAGAAGGACAAGATTTTAGCATTAATGGAAATATTTGAAACAAATTGAAAGTGACGCTAACTGTAAAAAATTTAAAACAAAATTTAAAGCGGTAAAACCAATGTATATTTTCACTCAAAAGAATAGGTTTTTTATTGATGCATAGTTTATTCAGTTAAAAAACGGCAACTTCTAAAAACAAATGCATACTCGTTATTTTTACGTTGTTATTTATTAGCTTATTTTCATTAATTTATTGATTTTCATGAAACTTCGATTTTAAAGATTTTAACGAATAAAACTTTTTTTCAGTTGTAAACTGTGCTCCTGTGCCTGGCTGTATCGAAACATATCTGTACGACCCAGTTTGTGCTAGCAATGGAAAAACGTACCAAAACAAAATGTTTTTTAACTGTGTATCTCAAAATCGAGAAGCTCGTGGCTTACCAGGTATGTGTGCTTTCCTTTATTGATATTTTTTTTCCTTCTCTTTTTGTGATTTTATTTGTATTATAAATTCTGGTTTTTTTTTTTAATGCAGGCTTGCGTATCGTACGTGAAGGCAACTGTTAATTGGCTGGTTTTCGATAACAATTGATATTGTAAATGGAGTGTATATATGGATTGTACAATGCTAAGTTCTATTGAATTTAAAAAGCTCAAAGGGATTTTGCACAAAATGTAAATAAGAAAGGAAGACGGAAGAAGTATATAGAACATATTTTATAATAAATGTTTTTTATTACAAATTTTTTGTTTTGGTATCATGTTGTTTTTGAAATTCGCTGCATTTAAATGCGGAAAGTGACCTACAATATTTATTATTAGTGTATTGTTACCTTTAAATTCATTCTTGTTATGTTTCATTGAACTCTGCATAAATATGACAGTCAAATATTTTAGGATAAGATTTAACAATTGAAATGTTATTGTATTTGGGCTTGCATTTGCATTACCAGTTTGTAATGCTGCTGCATTTTTTTTCACGAATCAAATCCATTCAGTGTTAGTATTTAAATGTTCTTCATCTGAAAAGTATATTATTAGGAGTGATCAACCTTTGAAATATTTTCAATAGATGATAAACCATAAAATCCGAAATTGTAGAGTTAATCACGCTCTTAAGGTTATGAAACTTTTTTTGTTGCGAAATTTACGGAGCTTTCTGACTGGGAGTGAAAATTGCAACATTTGAACCATTAGAGATGACATTCACTTTCTTTTTTCTAGAACTATTTTCGTTCCCAAATAATTCTAAATCTTCTTCAGAAATAGAAGCAATCCCATTGCCACTGGCTACTGTCTCAATTGATTCCTCGGTTCTGAAAGTTTATCAAATAGGTTTTCAAAGTTAGATACAATTATGAAAATATTACAGCGAATAGAACAATGTTTTTCACAATCTATTTCAATTCACAACATACTGCTTTTTTATTTTCTAAAGGAAAATCCTTGGTTTGAATAAAGTAAAAGTATTGTTGCTATCAAACTGGACATACAAAATTTTAGTGATAATAACTTTAGTCTTTGAATAACTTTCTTAAAAATTACTATAACCAGGTATGCCAAAGCAGGTGAATGATATCATTTAGGTGAGAATGACTATTATTAAGATCTTAATATTAATTGACTAATTGTAATGCTTTTTATACACAATAAGCATGAATAAGTATTTTTCAACAATTATGTAAACTCCTGTGACACCTGTTGACCCTATGTGGCACACCAGTAGACAAACATTGCAATACAAGTAGATAAAAAGGTTAAACTTACGGTAGAAAGTATAGTGGTTTCTTAAGATCCACAGTTTTATGGATTGATTTGTAATCACATTCAATTTCAAACGCAGTGTCATCTTTTGTAATTAATTCGTCTTCGTGTTGAAAAATGAGTACATTTCTGTAGGACCCATTTTGCTGAAAACAAGAGCAATGCTCATTGAAATTGATTTAATAAACTCCAACAATGCTTGCTTCAGTAACTTTAAACAAAAATTTAAAATAACTTCATATGCCAAAGCGAAAGTTCATACAAAGTTTTTTTGTGCAGGGCATGGTTTTATACAATAACAAAACCGGTTTTATCTAAGCTAAATTAAGTAAAAACACATATTTCGAAGTTACGGAGAAGGACAATTCAATAGACAAATTAAAATCGACAAAGTTCTGGCACTAATGCAGCATTTTTTCCCTACCTGTTCAGTTTTGCATTCATTCAGAGCAAATCCCAACTTAAATATTTTGCCTGATTTCGCATCCAAATGACATCCATTTTTGCGGAAATTTCCCCGTACGTAAATTGCACCACTGAAATTACTTTTGGTCAGTACGTCCACCTCAATCCTATTGCTTAAACAATGGAGCTCGACTTGATCGAAACCTTCAATAAAGCTAACTATCAAAAACATTTTCCAAAAGTAAAACATCAACAGGTGACACTAACATTGAAACAATAGTTCCTTACCTACTGACCATGACTCATTGTTGTTCAGGAAAAATATCAGAGTTAACAGTAACACTCGTATCGCCATTTCGTTTAAGAGCCTTTGGTTTGAACTTGGTCCAGGTATAAAATGCTGCTTTCTTGTTAGTAGTATTAATAGTTAAGCCACTTTCACTGTTCAGTGATGCACTTCTAACTCGTAACTGATGAAAATGCAAGTTCTAACCCATGTAGGTGTACTGTGTTCCCATTTTAGAAAGTGGTACCTCTAGGGTCAAAAGCGAGTGACCTTTTGGATGAAAAGTTATTTTTATGGCAGCCATGTAATCCTATAATCCTACCCTGTTCTTTACCTAGATGTCAAAATGAACATTTTTTTCTCGAAATTTTTTAACCACCTTGTAAACTTGGTGTCCTTCAGAACTTCAATAAACAAGACCATAAATTGCATGCTATACTGTAAACGACCTAAGCCAGATGAGTTCAGTTAAAATAATGCAACATTAAAATTATATCTTTTACCTATGTAGCTATGAAAAAATGCAAATTGTTTGCCGATTAGCATGACTTCCTAACTATAATATTAATTTCCTAATTAAAATAAGAATATAATTAATAGTAATAAAAAATTTTTAAAACATTAATGAAATTTGCAGGAATTTGAAGGATTGCATATCCTATATAATGTTTATGGAGTTGAGAACCTAAGTACAGTTTCAATTTTGTACTCCATATTGTGTCATGTATAGTAAACAAAATCTTACATTTTTATTCAGTTATTTATTTACAAAAAAAATAAATGTTATAGGTCCATTAAGGGGCACATTTCCAACTAGATGTTACATCTGTCATTTATCTTCACTTTCAAACAATTTGTAGTGTATGCCGCTTCGATAGGCTATTTGGTAAGCAGATTCTTCGCAGTTGTTTAGGATGGTTGAGTCAACTTGTGGCGTCTTTAATAGCAAAGACAAGGTATCTTGGGCTTCCTTGAGACTAGCAGCAAGATGCAATGCTGTTTGTCCTCCATTGGTCCGTGCATTGACATCAGCCCCGTTTTGTAGTAAAACTTCTGCCACTTGGGCGTTATTCCATCGGCAAGCACAATGCAGTGGCTGCCAACCATCATTGGTGCATTTTGATATGCTGGCACCACTAGCTAAAAGAGTCTGAAACGACATTTATTTGAATGCATAAAGATCTTTAGCAGAAAAAAGTAAAACAATTTTTCGAGATCCTTCAAGAATGTGCTAGAAACTTTTGAAAATAAAAAACCCACCAAATGGCTGCATAACATATTTGGTTTTAGAGGCCCAAAGAGAAACAAGGCCTGGAAACAGCTATGGACTCCCGCTAAGCACCACAGTCAGGATAGCCAACTTGGCAGGGAATCAAACCCAGGTCTCCCAAAGCCACATAGCTTGGTTATGCAAATAGGAGAAATCTTAAAACTCGTCACGTTTAAGCAACCAATATAGGGTAAATTGATTTTCACACCTGCTTCACCGTTATATCGATTAACCCATGAATGCACTCCTCGTGCCAAAGTGTCATGTAAAAATAGACATTTTTAATCGGTGCGTGCAAAACTGCAAACGATAATAATGCTATAAAGGGTTAATTAAAGCTCGTGCATACACTTCGACGAGTAATAACGAGATTACCTTGACCACATCCACATGATTGTTGTACGATGCTCGGTGAAGGGGAGTGTAGCCGTCGCTGTCGGCAGCATCAACTAGCGATGGTCGAGATTCCAACAAGGTTTTCAGTAATTCCAAGTGGTTGTGCTCTGCTGCCCATAGGGTTTTCAGCTGAGGGTCGTCTGGTTCTGAAACACGAAAAAGAAATTAGAAATTGGTTAATTGGGTCAGGGTAATGTCGGGATGGTTATTATGCAATTTCTGACAGTATCAATATGTACACGAAATGGGAAGACTAGGCAAAGATATTGACAAAGGAACATGTATATTGTGGCTTGGTAGATTATAACCCTGAGGTCATCTGTCCTCTGAGGACCTCTTGTCTTTTTTGACAGCAGTCCATATGACAGCTCGCTAGTCCAGGGGTGATCAGTGTAAACACAACAACCTTACCTTTCTGTTCCTCGTTATCGTCGTCGGAATCGCTGTCTAGGAACATTTCTGTTTTTTCAGGGTGTTGTTCTAATCTTCTATCACTCAAGGTTTCATGTAGTTTATATATTCTGTTTCCAAGCCACCTTGTAGATTTTCGAATCCACCTGAACTTATTTCGAGTTTGGTCACTTATTTTGAAAGCTTAAAATCCGCAAGCAGAAGCGCTTTTGGCTTAGCATCGATTTTTATTATCTACGCGCGAATTTTAAACTTAATTTGCCCATACGATGTTTTACTACTTGCTATATTAAGATAAATCTGTACTTTTGGTGTACTTCATGCTCCTGTATGTACACTGTACCCATAACAACCTTGGAACAGTGTATTTTTAGAATGCTGTGCAATATGTTGCACACAAATATTAGACATTTCTGGATTT
Source organism: Julus scanicus (assembly GCA_034698625.1). NCBI lineage: Eukaryota > Metazoa > Arthropoda > Diplopoda > Julida > Julidae > Julus > Julus scanicus. The sequence goes on from JAQGBW010004286.1 coordinate 10,377, forward strand.
AAGTTGTTTTACACACAACAACATAGATTTTCAACAGGTGTGACTCCAATGGGCGTCGAGGAATAATTGGGAAAGGGTGAATAGATTTCATTAAGGCTATGATTTAATTATGCTATGATCTTCTTTATTATATTTCTAATATTCCAGAATAGGTTTTTTTTATAAAGCAACGAAAATCACTGGAATATAATTCGGTTATATCATCAGTTTGTTTCCTTGTAAATCTTATAAATTTTGCTTAAAGACGCTTATTTCATGAAAAACTCTGCATTACAAAATATTCTTCAAGTAAATTTTTGAATTAGTTTGGTTTTAGGAATTGAAATACTTAGCCTGAAGATGAGTGGAGCAATTCTGGTCTCGGAACTGAAGAAATATTAAATCCGTCTTATGCCTTAATTAAGCATAGTTTTCTTAACGATTTAAATAAACTTAAATTTGATGCAAGAATTACACGAACCATTAAATAAAATCATTTTAATAACACATATAAAAGTTACAAAAAATCTACATTTGAATGAGGCATCTTTAATTTTCATACAATTAGAGTCTGCCTAATAATAACCATGATCTACACGAAGCGAACACTAAAGCAGTAATAAATGTATTGACCAATTATGCCTGCCTGTATTCACACATACAGTACAGTACGTTTGTACAAATCATCAATATACAATTCAATTTTGTGAAATAAACAACCTCTGAATAGTGGAAATACCATGCATGAGACATTCAAGTTTAGCAGATGCGCATAACCGCTACTACCATCAACTTGTAAAGCACTACAAAATAAAAATCTCGACAATTAGGAATTTTTCGCTAAACATTGCCCAGATAAAGTTCGAGTATTCGAAAATCAGCATTAATTATAGTTTACTAGTTTAGAAAGCGAAATTGGTATTGTGCCAATTTAAAATTGCTTTGTTATAAAAAAAAGAAAAACTTGCACCGCGCAGTACATGCAAAAGCGAAGCAAATGCGCATTGTTAAATTGTATCATTTATGTTGATTTTCAAAATATAAGCATACCTTAGTCTGTCTCATATTTATTACAAGCAATTTAACACCCACACTAAGTTCCTACTGGACAAGGTTGCAAATAAAAATCAAATAACATTGCCTCTAATCGCCTTGCTAACGACCTGCTCTCCTAATAAGCCCTTTTAAGAGCCACGGACGATTTTGTATATTTATTGCACAATTCTTGATTTCACGTCACCATGCGTAATACATATACAATGCTTTAATTACTATACTTTAGCATGGTACTTGAAGTATGTTTAACCATTCTCAGAACGCAAAGACCTCATAATTTTAAAAATATAAGCTATGGGCTAGACTCAAGTCTAGACCTACTTGAAGAACAATTGAAAACACAACATTGCCCTTAGACGTGATTTTGCTTATTTCTGTCTAGATGTGCTTTTCAAGGTCGGTAAGTTTTCCATTGATTTCGTAGGGCCTTTTCCAAATTGCTAATTCAGCAGTTATAGTAATTTAAATAATACATGTTTTTCAACATGGCGACATGAAACAACGCAAACATATTTTACCATGTATACATACATGGATTTTAGTGCCACTACACACTTGAGTTAATCCATCTAAACATGCTTACTGGATCAATGATACACAACTTGGTAGATATTATGCATTTTATTTATTTTCAAGGTGATGAGTATTTTTAGGTACAGCTAACTGTCATTTGAACTGAATTTCAAATTATCAGTGGTATATAATTCAAAGCATTATAGGAAAGTACATGAATATGTTTTCCCCCACAGAAATGTCAAAAAGGAGTCCATGGGTAAGAACACTTCAGATCGACATGCACACAATAATGTTATGGTGAATTTTTGAAATTTATTATGTTTATGGGCAATAGATGGCGCTCCGAGTTTTAAGCCAACTTCTTTGAATTAAAAAAAATGGTGGCATAAGATGCAAACGAATACTACTAGCACTCGTAAACACCTAGTTTTGCCTAGAATACACTAAAATTCAATGGAAGACGCAAATGGTATCGTATGGCTATTCAATGATTGAATTTGTTTCAAAATGCGATCTATTACTGGAATGAATTCCAGAAATCGAGCAACAGAGTAGGATCAAATTGGATCTATTTTGCTATCAACAGGTTGAAACTTGCCAAGAACAGTGCTAGTAATGAAAGCTTATTTGAAACTGAAAATGTATGTATAAAATTGATCCAACAATGACATTAATCAGTGGTTATGCAAAACGGAATGGTGGAAAAAGAAGATAACAGAACGTAAAAGTAAAACGTTAGTCCTGGAATTGAAACCATGTTACCATTTCATATTAAATTTAAAAAAGGAAGTTTTGTTATGGTTTGTAGGAAAACAGCGCATACATATCAGCAGTTAATATTAACAGATTCGTCAATTCAGTTAAAACATGAACTGAACTGAACAAAGTTTGATTTTGAATTTGAGCTGAACTTGTATTTAATAATATTCAAATGTATATAATTTGAAATTCCATGATTTTAGAATTTTATCATCACTAGTTTAAGCTTTTGATCAAACCTTGTTAAATGGACCCTGACAAATTTTTGAATGCAAAATATTTTTACAGAGCATGCCAAATCCAGCCCGGCAGCTTTTCTGGGTAGACAATTGTATTTTAAGATGAAACTACCACAAATAAATTGGGAAGAATTTCATTAATATGCGATCACAATTACAATGTTTTCCCAGTTTTCAGTACAAGCTTAAATTAAAATATAAAACCTAATTACAGCAAATGAACGAATCTTCTGTGTGACATTATATTATTAAAACTTATATTATTGCTTTATACAATTCACATAGTAATCTTATTGCAATTTTAATTTGCCCTAATTTCCCTTATCCTATTTGTACAATATGCAGATTTTCACTGTACATTCATTCATTCATTCATGCAAATTCTCAAACAAAACAAAAAAAAAAAAAAAAAAAAAAAGAAATAATTTACAACAAAATGCACGATGGAGAAATTTTAAGCCAATCACAAATTAACCATACAAGTGTCTAAAATGAACAAACAGAAAATGTTTCGATATACAGAATATTTATAAGCTTGATTTTGTGACGATTAATACTTGAATCCGAAGTACTCCGGGCTAATCTTCTTGTCACAACTGGGTCCTAGGTTTAGGACCAAACATGTTTCTCGACTTATTAATATCGCAAAATATACAATGTCATAAGTTATTTGATATTAAAGTCAGGCGGATTCCATAACCCTCGTGGAACTACCGCTTCCATGACAGTGGATGCAATGCATACAAACGGCGCAATGGTCAATGGCCTTCGCCAGGGTAGCCCGAAATTTAAGTGCTGGTCCCAGTTTCATGTTCATGTTGTTGATAAGGTGCTCCTCGGTCAGTAGTGGAAGGGCAGCGCCATCTATTGACTGCTCACGAAATTTCTGTAAGAAAAAGTAATGTTATCAATATTTGAAAGCACAAGATTACCATCAATATTGCAGTTAGACAAGATGTTTGATAAGTTTCATCAGATTCTATCGATGTTATTTTGGAAATGTCACTTTTAGTTGATAATGCAGTTATACCAACAATTTCTTGTTCCCCGGCAAAACTCCATTTAACCCTGTATAATGCATTATTTGCTTATACGATACTCAGTTATACAAAACTTCCACTTATACAAAGGGTGATTCCTTCCCCTGATGTAATCCCCTTGTGTAAATACTATTCA
>JAQGBW010004287.1:0-14099 GCA_034698625.1 Julus scanicus
TGGTTTTCAAATTAACATAAACAATTGTAGCAACCTGATCAATGCATAACCACACATGGATTCATACGAAAACAGATTAAAGTACCTTAACCTATCTAAAAAAACTAACTGTGCGTATGTTAACCTGCTGTACGTTTAGCCCCTCAGCAGTCAATTAATCTTATTCGTAATTATAACACAGGATCTACAGAAGCGAATATGCATAGCTCGCATAAGCTTAACATATCCCTACAAGATTTTCCTACTAATTTTAAAATAATCCTACAGAAAATTTGAGAAAACCAAAATATTTACAAAGACGTTTACCAAGAGAGCAGCTATATAGAGCTGAGAAATGAAAAGTAAACATAGGAAAATTGCCAAAATGCTCAAATTTCCTCTGTCAACAGTTGGATTAATAATTTAAACGTTTGTGACCACTCAATTTTTCGTTTTTGTGAAATAAATAGAATTTATTTTTCAGCTGGACACATGCAAGTGTAAGAATAGTTTAAGGGATTGACAAGTTTCATTTACTGCAACTCGTTATATTTTTAGATATTTATTTCTGCTTTTATTCACCATTTTCATGTTGTCCAAATACTTTATGGCGCCACTGTAAAACGAATCTACCACGTATATGTTCTCCTCCATTTCTTAGATTAGGCCTAAAAGAAAAAAAAAACCACGTGCAAAACGCCGTTATTTAATGTGGGGGATATATCGGGGATCTTCTTATATAAAAACTAGCTCACCTGCGCCGTGTGTACATCCATCGACTACCTTGCATTATTCCATGCTCGTTAATTCTTTTAAACACGCTAGAAACTTTAAATTTACTTGAATTTTCTTCGTAGATTAAAGCAGCCATATATTATTAGAGCAGGTGTAACGATAAAGAAGTTACACACCAGAAAAGGTTCCACAAAGCAGCATGGCGCATGCGTGATCACGTGAAGGGAGTTAGGCCCATGCGCGAGACCGGAAGTAGCTCAAAATTCTGAGCTTTAGCCACGCCTTGTACTGAAAAACGCTATTTTTCTACGTTAAAAACGAAATTTTTTTATTAGAAAAATTTTGTTTTTATCGTAGAAAAATAGCTTTTTTTTTCTAAATTTTGCTATGTTAAAAACGAAATCAACGTACTCAACATTTTTTAAAACCTGTTTAATTAAAATGTACCAAAGTGTATAAATTTAAAACCACCTGGATTGAAGTTTATGTTTCTACATTCTCACCAGATGCAGTTGACAATTCATCTTGGACATTTTTGCTAAGTTTTAAATCTAAAGCAAATCTAATTTGCTGATTTCCTGATAAAATATTTGTATTTTCTTCGTCCACTTGAGTTTTGGTAGAAAAATAGCATTTTAGAAAAAATTCGTTTTTACTATAACAAAATTTAAAATTTTGTTATAGTAAAAACAAAATGGCACTTTGTTTTCATTGGCTAGTTATCTTTCTGCAGGAGTTTTTCTGCAAAAAATTGTATTATTATGCAGAAAAACTTCTGCAGAAAGGTTTATGCAGAAAAAGTTACTTATTTTCTGCAGAATTGTTTCTGCAGAAGTTTTTCTTCAGAAAATATGCAGAAAAAATTATGCAGAAAATAAGTAACTTTTTGTGCATAAACCTTTCTGCAGAAATTTTTCTGCATAATAATACAATTTTCTGCAGAAGTTTTTTTCTGCAGAATTCTGCATGAGTTTTTCACATGGGTGAAGGCACGGGGGTTCTGGAGTCCCGTGCGTTGTCGCTCAGCGCAAAAGTCAGGGCAGTCATTAAGGATGTGCAAGGCCGTCTGGGACACTCCGGGGCTGCAAAAGCAGTCTGCGTTTGGGGCAAGGTGAAAACGGTGAAGATAGGCCCGGAAAGCTTTGTGGCCAGTCAGGAATTGTGTAGTGAGAAAGTGGGGTTGTCGTACTGCATAAAGGTTGCGGGCAGAAGCAAGAGTGGGAAGATGGTACGAAACATGAAACTTGCCAGCCGCTTGAGAGGTCAGCGCAGCATCGGCATAAAGCTCCTGCCATTCTGCCATCCCTGCTTCCCGTAGATTATGTTTAACGAAACTAGTCACACAAGATCGTAGTTCGGGGCAGTCTGAAGCAGTGCAGCCTCCCCGGCTAGGACGTCGGCTCGTTTATTTCCGGCAATCCCGACATGAGCCTTGACCCATGCAAAGTTTGCAGTAATGCCAAGGGGAGGGATGCGCATCAAGGCAGAGTGGATAGAAGTGATGAAGGGGTTTGTGCACGAGCGGTCGCGCAAGGCATCCAGTGTACTTCTGGAGCCGCTGAAAATCCGAAAGCACACCCGTCTTTCCACAGCCCACTCCGTGGCACGCAATAGGGCGAGCGATTCCGCCTGGAAAATCGAACAGTAAGGGGCGAGTTTGAATTTTCTGAAGAACACTATGCCTCCGGCATTGTACGCCACAAAAGCTGCGCCCACCCCATTGGCAGATTTGCTTCCATCCGTAAAGATGCGAAGGTGGCCGAGGGGTGTTGTGTCCACATCTTTCTGAGACCAGGCGCAAGTGTAGCGGACGGAAAGACGTGCAGCGGGGTGTGGGAGGCTGAGGGCCGGGGTCCTAGCCTCGAAGTGACGATCGTTGGGTAGCAGGTCGGTGATGCCAATAGACCGGGTGGTTGAAAGGCGAGCCAGCTCATTGATCCGCAGGTGGAGGGGTGAGATCTGGGAAATCGCCTGTGCCGCCACGAGGGACGTGGTCCGATAGGACTTGGCTGTAGCAAGCACAAAGGGCCGCTGGAATTGGTCAAGCCACTTCCGCACATATCTCAGCCTGGTCGCACAAGCCCAAATCTCTGCAGCGTAAGTGACCGCAGGTTCTACAGCTCTGAGATAAAGAGTCCGCAGGATGTAGGAGGACGAACCCCAAGAGATTCGGGTAATCCATGAAAGGTTTTCATAGGCTGACCGTGCCCTGTCAAGAATCCATTGGACATGGGGCGCAAAACACAAGCGATCATCGATCAGAACGCCCAACACACGCATGCTGGAAACCCGCTGGATGACCAGACCATCCATTGAGACACGGATGTTGCGAGCGGCTCTGGTGAATGCAAGAAGCCTAGTTTTGTCAGGACCAAAAGCAAGCTTTCTGCTGGTCCCCCATGCAGAGATTGCCGCAAGGGAAATATTAGCAGAGGCAAGCAGTGTCGCAGCATCTCCCGCAGAGACAACAAGAAGGACATCATCCACAAAAGCCTGCAGATAACAACCTCGGGGTAGGGCAAGGCTAAGAAAGTCGTCGAGGATGATATTCCAGAACAGCGGGCCACAGCATGAACCCTGTACATGCTGTACTAGACCTGATACTCGACCCTGTTTCCGCAGATGCACGGAAGGCAGATGGACGCAAAGGGTGAAAAAAGTTCCTAGCAGTTTCCAGAAGGCAGATGGTCTCAAAGGGTTAAAAAATGTTTCCAGCAGTTTTCGGCCGCCGTTTGCCGGAAGTTAACTGCCCAAGAAGTGGGCTGAGTCACGAATGGATTAAGCTGGAAGAAAGAGTTGATCCACAGCAATCCATGGGTATGCAGAACGTGGCTGTACTTACAGTAGACCAGGAAATACAGGGTCCAAAGCCGCGAAAGTAGGGCCGAAGAGCGATGGCGCGTCGCGGAAAACCCTATAACTTGGCTGAAAACTTGTCTCGGTGATTGTTGGGATCATCAGCAGAGGCATCAAGTGAATTATGTACATCAAAATTGTTAATGTATACCATGCATTTACCTCGAAGGGGTTGATATCATTGTAATCGAAAGTGATGTCTTCGAAGGTAAAGTATACAATAAGACTCGTACAAATAAAGCAATTAATTCTGTGCTTGACATAAGAGCTAAACATGGTTGCATCTAGTTCTGTCCAAATTTCTAAAGAATTTTACTGACAAGAAACAGCTTTACACTGTATCGTGTGCAACCTTTAATTGACAAGGAGTGTCTTCAAGTCGTTGCCAAATACAGATGCAGGAGCATAATTTTATGACAATTGGTGGTATTTATATATACATATGCATGTCAAACTGCACAGATGGTTTACTTCGTTCTCATTTAAATTTGGTTTTAAATAAAATACCCTTTGTTTTTATAGCATTAAGAATCATTTCCATTGACAAATCAATAAAATAATGCCATATCCAGGAATCTGTTATGATTACATTTCAAAGACAATTTAATTATTTTCTCATCATTCAAGAAGATTTGAAAAGAATGTTTTAAAAATCATTTTACTGTAATTCAAATTTTAAGAAAGTAATGGGGTAGTATTACTTTAAACTGGTGTATCTGTAGTGAACATAATTGAACCAACTCAACCAGGAACTTGTTACTATGGCTTTATATGCAAAAGAAAATGAGACAATGCATGTATAAGGCCAAGGTCTTTAACTATATCTTCCTCCTAAGAGGGAATAAATCAGTCTTCTCTCCATCCTGGAATGTGTGTTACTACTAGGTATGTGTCTTATTTTTTTATACAAAAGACGAGTAAAGTGTTTTATTAAAAATAAGGACAAATACAAAGTCTTGATTTCGTTTGTAAGTAAGTCTTAATTTAAGACTTTAGTTTTAACAGTGTAACACATTTAAAGCATTTTTCTACCATTTGTAACTGCACTTTTTCAACAGCATTATTGCAGTTTTAATGCACTTTCATTGCAAGAATACTGCAATTAATGTGCATAAAGAACAGTACATTTTCTACTGGTTTGACTTATGTATGCAGTTATCATGATGTTTTCAATTTTAAGTTGATGGTTACAGTAACTATAAGCGAACATATTCAGGGTGAACAAAAAGTCATTATCTTTAGCAAATAACTTTTATACCTATGCAGATACGAAAATTGTGTGAGTGCATGTCTATAGGAAGTCAGGGTTGCTCTATCCAAAGGTACGAACACATTTGGCCTTCGACCATGTTTTCAAGGTCATTCACACAGAAAGTACATAAATAAAGCAAAATAAACTTATGATCCAAAATCCCAATTTGAAAGTTATAAAGCATGTTGATATTAGTCTAAATCCATAGCTTCCTATTATTAATTTCCCAGGAAGACGTAACAAATCACGTAACTAATTGCTTTACACTTAAAGTAAATTATTTTAATTAAAAAATATCAATTGAATAAAATTCCCATTCATTTTGGCAACTTGCTCTTTAACACTAAAACATATGACTGCATTGGCCAGCTTGGTCAACTTCTCACCTTAACGAAAATGTAGCAAGTGATTTATTGCTCATAAATCATAATAGCTCATTAGTTAGCGCCCCTGCTATTTAATTTCAAAAAATGACAAAACTGAAATTATCAAATTCAAAATTGCTACCTATCAGCAGTTATTTCACAACTTTTTCCTTATGCTTTATGAAAAAGAACACAGTTATGAATATTTTTTGTTTGCTCAATGTGTTCTCCATTTACCTGAGAACCTTTCCTGCAGCGTTGTTTCCCAAATTAAACACCTTCTGGCATGTTGTTGTGTCAACTGTGGACCACTCCTGCTTAGGAATTTTCCAAAGACCATTGACAGTTTTTCCCTTGCGATGAAAAGGCGCTGTTTTAAATATCCGAACCCATAAAAATTCATAGGACAGACGGGAGATTTGGTTGGAATGTCCTCTTTCACAATGAAGTTTGGTCCTCCCCAATTTCGTTGCTTTTCGAGGTATGATGACGTAAATTTGGCTGTATGTGATGGTGCCTTGTCGTGGTGAAATGTCACTTTTGATGTCTCTCCAGAATACAACCGAGGAATTTATTTTTCGAAATACGGTTTCAGAATGTTGTCAATGTAGTACTTGGCATTGACCTTTGTCATTCTAGGCACTGATCAGCAAAAAAGAGCATCGTAAGCTCATACCACCAACCACCATTAAGCCAAAGAGCCAGCTTTCATTGCAGTTCACAAGCTAATTGTTGATTTCTTGATGAGGTTCCGTGTACAAAATCTTTCTTTAACTATTACAGTTGCTCAGATAGAAGTAAGCCTTGCCCAATATCACCATAGATGCACTCTTGCCACTTGCAAGGTGGCGCTCATACAATTTTATTAAGTTGGTCTTTCTGTTTTTCTTATAGCAATGACAAGTGAGCAATTTGTGAACCTTTTTCTTTTGTTTGGCACCCAGATCAGCATTGATAACGTTTTGGATTGTCTTTTGGGATGTTACCAATAGTTTTTCCTTGTCTTTCTGACTTGGTGGATTTGGTTTTTCTATCATTTTTTAACTTTTTTGATGGTACTGGTAGTACACACTTTACGTGACCTTCAGGAAATCTGCACTGGCTCGCCCAATTTCTTGGCCTGTCGTTCCTTTGTTTTGGATTTGATGATATTCAAGATTGTTTCTTTAGAAATCGAAATTCCGACAGTTTATGGAAAGTGTTTTCATGTGATACTCGACCTTCTCCTTGCTTTTGGTCGCCATTCTTTTTTTAGAATTAAAAAACGTGATTATTGTGGGAAGCCTTTAGTAAGGCGATCATGTGGGGCTTCACTGTCATGCACGTAGGCGACCATGTGGGACTTAGAATTTTTTTTGGTTTTTTCCTAATGGCAACGGTTAGGGTAGTGTAGGTTAGGTTAGGCATGACAGTGAAGCTTACGTGCATGACAGTGAAGCTTGTTTGCCGACAGTGAAGCTTATGTGCCCGACAGTGAAGCTTATGTGCCCGACAGTGAAGCCCCACATAACGCCTTACTAAAGGCTTGCCCTATTGTGGCAACAACAGCTTATGAAGTTTGAGGATAACCAAGGATGCATCAAACTTGTGAAGTCAGACCAGTGTGTTGCTCGTACCAAGCATGTAGATGAATGCCATCACCAGATCAGAGGACTATGTGAAGAAGGCATATTATCTATGACTTATTGTCCGACAAACAACATGGTGGCATATTTTCTGACTATGCCATTGCACACTTGAATTATTTGAGCACTGCTCAAAATGCATCGGATTAGTGAATTAAAGTCAAGGCAATGCTTTAATATGCTGTGTGTGTAACGAGAAGGGGTGTAGGAATTTGCGTTTTTAACACACATGCATGTGTTATTTTAGCATTAGCTTAGCATCATGATTTAGAACTGCAAGTTCCAGAGCTGTTTTGTTTGATTTGAAAAACTTTTCATGAACATTTCTGTTGTGATACTGATTTGATCATTTATTTTCCATTCCTTACCAGCAGTTATTAAATCAATTCAATATTTAAACCTGTATTCATCGATCCAATTATGTGAACAATTTTGCTTCCATCATGTACATCCTATGTAAATGACCTTAAATACATGGTGGAAGGTCAGATGTTTTTGCAGCTTTGGATAAAGCACACCTGACTTCCTCTAGACATGTACTCACAGAAGTTTTGTATCTGCATCCATATAAAAGTTATTTGGGAAAGAACGACTTTTTGTTCACCCTGTATAATATTTATTGTTGTCAAAGCTGTTACGAAAATGTTTGTATATTAATTTTTTGAGGAAAAAAAGGAATTTTTTGTTGATATATTTGTTGGGCATGCAGATAAATGGATTAAAGATGAAAAAATGAAAACATGAAACAAAACTTGCAAAAACTACTGACCTGCATGTACTATAGCAATTATGTATGGACCTAGATTTCATTTTCCATATAGTATATGCATGGTCATATCTAGTGGTCAACGTAATACACACATTAAAAAACGCGTGCACGTTACCACATTGAAAAACGCATGCACGTTATCACATTGAAAAACGCGTGCACGTTACCACATTGAAAAACGCGTGCACGTAATCACATTGAAAAACGCGTGCACTTAATCACATTGAAAAACGCGTGCACGTTGACATGACGTTGCAGGCTTACACTAACGGAAAACGGTTAAATTCCCGTTTTCAGTACCCTAAGGATTATGGGTAATCAATTCAAACCAAATCAGTTGCATATGATTTTAAGATGCATCTTATGAAAATTGTGTTAAAATGTACAAAATAGATGCATTTGCATCTTAATTTCAGTTAACCATCTTAATTTACGTTGCAACTAAAATAAAAAATTAGATGTTTTGATTTGCAGTGTATATGTTGTCAAATCAAAGTAACTGGTTTTGCCTGTGAAGTTTATGTTCTATAACAAAACAAATACTACTATAGCAATTTAAGACCTTATCCTTTTCACATAGATATCAACTTACCCAGCACAATCGGAACCAAACATTCCACAAAGGTGAGTTTGTGTAAACTTATACCAAAATAACAAGTGTTAGCTGAAACTGTCTATGTATTCATTTTTTTGCAAAATAAGCCTAATTTCCAAATTTCAAGTTGTAAAGGATTATTAAAATTTAATTGAAACTTAGCTGAAATTGTCTGTGTTTTCATTTTTGCAAAATTAGCCTAATTTCCAAATTTTAAGTTGTAAAGGATTAATAAAATTTAATTTAAACTTAGTTAAAATTGCAATGCATTCAAACAATATAATTTTATCATTGTACATTCTCTATAAAAGTTCATGTACAATGTATTACTTAGAATAGGGTGTATACAAATATATTATTTTATGAAAATTTATTTTTTTATGAACAAAAGTGTGCATTTACAGCAAAGTTTACTGCATTGCAGTCTTATCAATAGTTTACTGAATATATGGTGAACATTAAATACAGCTTGTTTCGAGAACCAATGTAGTAATTCGAGACAGATGCAAGTTCGTTTACAAAAGCAGTTTGTTTTACATTGAAGTTCATGGACATACAGTCGGATTGTTTAATATTTGAGTTTCTCTGTTGGATCATCAAGGCTTTATTAAGGATCAACAGCTGTGAACCAGTCATGGAAACGATATAGACCTAAAATTAGCTATATAAGCAGTTAATAGTTATTTACGAAATGACTTTAATGGAGTACACACTACAATTGAATTTTAAATTGCTAATGATGTTGAAATCATATAAAGTCGTTTGCTCTATTTGCTCAAGAAAATAAATGATTTTGTTATGGCGAGAAAGTTCCTTTTATCATTATTTAAAGTTTTGTAAGAAATATACATAATATTATGAAATTCTTAATTGTTTTAGATACTTGTGCTACACAATATTTAACAGCTATGCATTAAGATATTAAAAATGTTTTAAGGTATTTAAATTAGAATGAAATATAAACATCATGTAAGTTGCTAATTATAGATTGGGTACTTATTGGTAAATGTGGTGGTGACATAATGAAATTCCAAGAGAAAATTTAAGACATATCTTACGTGATCAATTCGTGAATTAAAGTGATGGTGTTATTTGTTGGAATAAACTTTGCACGAAATCTGATTGTAGCCATGGATGTGTGGTGATGCTGATTTAAAGTTGATATTACAATGATTCTTAACTTGTGATGTAAATCCGTTGCTTATATGTAGATCGAGACTACACATCAATGTTAAAACATCTAATTTTATTTTATAAATGCATTTGAAATTAAGATATTAATCTGAAATTGCATCTGTTTTAATCCTTGTTTATATTCAAAGTAGATACGAGACACGATTTTCTAAAATGATTCTTTGGTATGCATCTTGGTGTATTTTGGTATTAGTTTGTATGACACCCTAACAAAGTGGACACACTCACTGCAGGGTAATAAATTCAACTTAAAAGATTAATAAATATAAGGAGCGAAATCTTTACGGATAATCGAAACTTATTTATTCATAATTTGCATAATGTTTTGTCAGTAGTTTTGCTTTCTTTAGAGGCCTAGTTTAAAATGATATGAAAATGCATTAACAAAGGTTAGGTGATACAGCCCGTAAATAAAATATGCTTCCAGTAAAAGTGGTCAATATTTAAGTGCATACTATATATGCCCACAAAAAAACATTTCATTGGTTTACTACAATCATTTCACTCATGCAAGTAAAAGAACAACGTTATATATATAGACAAATGAGGACTGAATTATGCAATTTCATTTATCACAAATTAAAATATACCATGCATGAGAAACCTTTCGCTTGATTTTCAGCAAATTTAATAAAATGAATTTTGTTTTAAGATGAAAAGGTGGTGAAATCATTTCATCGTATTTCGTGGACATTTTATTTTTGGATATTTTGATTTGCAGAATTGCCTAATTGTATCCCTTCATTAAATTTTTGCCATGGAATGCGCTGTGAAACAAAATTAATAATCTCATTTTTGATATTACTGAATGAACGGACGCATGATGTTAATCGTGGACATATTCCGTTCATTTTCTCCAAATTCTTGGCTACATTTTCTTCTTCCTTCTCCATCATGAAATAGAAATCACGCTTGGAACATAATGTAAAGATGATAATTGGAATCTGCAAGGCAATGTCAATTGGATAGGCGACCACCACGCCAAGGAGGTAGAGCATGAATTTTGGCAGCCCAATCTTGCTGACGTCAAATGACTTAACGGCCCCGAAGATGTACATGTAAAGAGCTGTGGCGAACATATAGCGTGAGACAGCATTTACAAACCACAGTCCTGGAAGTGGAACCAGAAGTCGGAGTGGTATAGCCAACAAGTTAATTGGTAGACTAATTAAGGCGAAGAAAGTCAGCGTAGTAAACCATTTAATGCGGATAGGAAATCTCGAGCTGAGTATCACAGATAAACGCCCCTGAAGCCACCTCTTGCGCTGTAGGACTAACTCCCAAATGGTGAAAGGACTTATCTCCCACATTTCTCCTTCGATGTATCCAAAGCTGTAGCCTTGCATCATACCTTTCAGTCTGAAGCAATGTTCTTCAGCAAGGGAGTTCTCGAACCCGTTCTCGTAATTTATCTGAAAGTTATTTAATGAAAATTATTTCGTGGTGGAAAAATACGTGCATGAAGTGCATTTTTTTAAGTTTGACTCTGTGTACGATTCTTTATATCATTATGGTGGCAAATAGCTGCCGTTACTTTGCATATAGTTTGTGATAACTTGGTTATCTATCGAATATAAGCGAAACTCGCATTTTCATATAAACTAAAAACATAATTATATGATTTGTTGTGTAGTTTACTGTAAACTTTCAATGCTAGGAAAACGCATCTGCAACAACAACAACAAAAAAACACTTAAGGGGGATTGAAACCCTATCCCTTTATATGGGTAAATTTGCAACGACACTCACAGCCAAACAAAAAGAAATTAACTAAAAATAAAAATTGTTTAAAATAGCTTGAGAAATCAGCAAGGTCGTTCGCTTGTCGGTTTTCACTTTGAAATAGTACATTTTTTAATTTAAATTATTATTTGATTTTTTGTACTCAACTTACCTACGTATCTCATGCTGCCACCTGCTGGCAGCGTGTGAAAAATAACGGACATTTATTAATTTTAAAAAATCTATTTGAAAGTGAATAACGATTTGCTGATTTATCAAGCTATTTTAAGCAATTTGGATTTGGTCTATCACCTGTGGCATCGATACACACTGATGGTTCCAGTAACATTACTACAACGACCACAGTTACCACTCATAACGCGGGTTTGGCTCATATGAGCACTACGATGCGCTCGCATATAGCTCGATTGACTTCAACCAGATAACAACATCAAGATTTGCAATTAATTTAGGTGGATTTTTTCCAAACTGCAGTATTCTGCAGCTTGGACAAAATCTATGCAAATAAACTGAAGAAAAACTAAAGAATAATTTAAGTTTTTTTTTAAAAGTTTTTCTTAAGTTCAATTTTAGCAGGGACGCCACCACCCGGGTGGAAAAACTGTATGTGGGCCATATATGGATATTCCATATATGTCCATAACAAAAATTAGCCACATATAGCCATATATGGCCATGCATACACATATAAAGCCACATACAACCATGTATGGCCATAGACGTATATGGCAATATATATATGTGTATATGCCCATATATAACCATATATGGCCATGCATAGACATATAAAGCCACATACAACCATGTATGGCCATAGACGTATATGGCAATATATATATGTATATGCTCATGTATAACAATATATATGCCCATATATAACCATATGTAATCTTATATGGCTATTAATTTGCATATCTTTGCTGGCTCATACATATTGATACCTATAGAACATAATTTTCACGGAAAAACCTTAACTTTATTAATAATGAAGTGCAATTTGAGTAGAAATCAAAAGTTTGGAGGGGTTAATAGTTTAGAGGGGCTATTAGTATGAAGGAATTATTGTTTTGGAGAGGTTATTAGTTTGAAGGAATTATTATTTTGGAGGGGTTATTAGTTTGGAGGGGTTATTAGTTTGGAGGGGTTATTAGCTTGGAGAGGTTTTAGTTTGGAGGGGTTTTTAGTTCGGAGGGGTTTTTAGTTTTCAGGGGTTATTAGTTTGGAGGGGTTATAAGTTTGGAGGGGTTATAAGTTTGGAGGGGTTTATTTGTATAGAGCATTTCTGCAAGTTTAAAACATCTTTAAAATTCTGCAGAAATTTGGTTGAATGCTGTGCAGACTATTTTCTAGGAATATAAATTGCAAGAATTGCATCAAATTTCTGCAGTTTATGCAGGAAACGCCTGGGATATTTTTCTGGAATTTTCTGCACATCATTATTGTATTGGTGGTCATAACTAGTCATATATGGATCCATATATAGCTTTATATATATAATTTGGCCATATATAGAGACATATATAATGTCCCCATATATGAACATTTCCATATATGGTTTTATATAAATTGGTATACATGGCCATATATGACTCCATATAGCTAAACTTCTATGTCTAAACTGAACTTTTCCACCTGGGCAGATTTGACAATACTACAGTGTTGACTGAATTCGTGTTTGAGCTTTTCTGTATCCATATCTCACGACGAAGTGATGGAGGTTTGCAGCTGATTACACGAAAGCAGATAGAGGACGAGTGTGCTGATTAACATATGTTGCACTTCATGGTATTATTAAAATAAACATTAGTTTAAAGTTATTGTGTTGTATCTATTTTAGTTGGGAAGTATTTACAGTGGAACCTCGGTTTACGAATACATTTCTCTGGACCATCAATCAAATGTTTGGGTTTCTGAAATTGTTAACTAGTTTCGGTAGAACAACTTTGTTACTAATAAGTTTTACAAAATACAGGTAACATCATAAATGTAATAATTTCTAAGTACTTGAATTAAAATCGATATTAGTTTCAAAGATATAGCCTGCATTGAAAATATACGGAAAAAGTTCGTCTCTTGTCCTATCCACGCCAATTGCAGATGCAAGGGATGACAATCTATTGATGACGTCGATTTAAGACTTAAATCATATAATTAACATTAGAATAGTCTTGGTAATAATACAAAATTTCCTAATGTAAACAATGAATCTGCAAGTGAACTTAACTCACAGCAACGTCAGCGGGACGACACAACATGGGTGTCTTCATTTCCTATAATGATGGAAATCATGGATGTATATGTTAAACTGCTTTGTTCTAATATTGCTCTTATATTTATTTCCTTTCTGTATTATTTCCATACATAAGCTATAGGATGTTAAAAAAATTTAAGGACAAAGAACGCATTTTTTGGATTTACATTAATTGCAATGGGAAAAAATGATTTGGTTAACGAGCTTTTCGTTTCACGAACAGGGTCGATGAACGGATTAAGTTCGTGAACCGAGGTTCCACTGTATTCAAATGGAATCATGACCTGAACGAGAACTAGCATTTCGTTGATTATCCTAAAAAACTTATTATGTTTTAGCAGGCTTTCTCTCCAATGAGTCTCATATCCAAAATTTAAGTAGCTACAGCATGTATGGAAATTAAAAGTTTTAAAGGCCCCACGAGTCTCAGATCGTCTCTCCTGGTTTATTTGAGTCTTGGAGTGATTGTGGTGAGAGGGGATTATGTGTTAGGAATTGGCTGTGAACTGAACCCACGAAGTTGGCCACTGTATTGGTGAGTAATGAAATTGGGAAGAATGTGTTTAAAAAAGTATGGGAAATAGACTGTGGGCATTGGAAATGGGAAGAGTGATAACTTTTTCTAAAGTTGCAATTATCTGAACGTTGATGATAAAAGATGTTGGCATTCGGGACGCACCGCCTGCATGCCCCTAGGGCCAATGGCCGCCGTACCGACGCCCTAGTGAGGATTGA
>JAQGBW010004288.1:0-14098 GCA_034698625.1 Julus scanicus
CGTTATTGAAGCAGTGTGATTATGTTGGTTTTGACACGCCATACTTTCAGTGGCGGTGAATTAACCGAGTAGTACCGGGAAATGCAACATGTTGGTATTGAACTTGGTTTAACATGGTCAGTGGCGTAGCGAGGATATTTAGCGTCCAGGAAAAAAACACCCAAATCTGCGCCCTTCCACCCTCTGGTGTCTGGAAAACATCATAGATTGTATTGTGTTACTACAATAAATAAGTGTAAAGTTTCAGCAATATAAAGTTTAATATATAATCCCCAAAGAATTCCTTTTTTTTACATTAATAAAACTAATAGCTACTGGGTGTGTTTTACACGTTTTTTAAACCAAAAAAACTTTTTTGGGTTAAACTGCCCCATCTACTCATAAGGCTATGCCTGTACATTGCAGCACTATTGGCAATTATAGATTGTGCGTGGAAACTAATCAAAACTGGCTGTGTCCAGATGGGAACCCAGCGTCTCTGTTCCCATGGTAACGTGACGTTTTTGTCTCTTTTCCATCCAGCCTCTGTTTGATATTCTATTTATAAATTTCCAGGGTTCCAGAGGTAATAGTCAGGTGCACTAATTAGGTTCCATTATTCGTCAAGGAGTCACTAATTACGATATTGGCAATTAATTCAACTTTATATTGGTTCAATTCGAGTTTTTTTTATATATTCGTCTATCTTATGAGATGGGTGTACCATGTGCATATACTTAACATTAATTCTCGTTGTTGCATAGCTGCATATCAGCGATAAGGATTCGATCAACATAGAATATTTATTCGAGTTTGTTGCAGCCTTCAAGCGTGACTGCAGTATAGTGCAATAAGCCAGTGCACATTCTGATTGGATGTGATATTGAAATTATCTTGAAACGCTAATATGTAAAACCAAGAGTGGACATTAATAACTTCATTAATCTTGTTTTGTATTAAAACCCTACAAATTGCTGAGTGAATGCAAATCATACCTTTCCAAAATAATGAAATTTGTAGATGTTAATCATTTTTTTAAAACAACTGATGGTTGAAAAACTAGAGTAATTAAATGTAAATTTAACCTGATTTAGATAAAATTTTATCTTTAGAGGAACCATTTTGATGGTATTATTGAAGGTAGTAAACTATTTTTCACTAAGGATAAGATACGTTTTACCTAGCAACTAAAACGTGTGATGAAACAAGTTTCTCAGTACAGAAAGTCCATTTTGTCTAAGTTCTAAAAAAACACATTAAAGCAACAGGTCGTTTTGATTTACAATTCAGTTATTTTGATCTTGTAGCTATTTCCATATTGGAATATAACTGGGAAATATTCACATTGCACTGGCAATGCAAGCATTTTTGTAGGGATATATTTTGTATTTAGAAACGTAAAAATTTACTTTTCCTATATAGAATCTAACATCCTCCAAAAAATTGTTATAAGATGTCAACTATTTTACAGAAATAACGTATTATTTTGTTGTTGTTGTCTTGTCAAGTTTATTTGATTTTTAATTAACTCGATAGTTGTAAAGATTTACAATTGTGTCAGTTTCTGTATTCTATTAATACATGTTGTAATGCATTTATAGTCAAACCAATTCGAAATCCAAAAATAAATACTCGTAAAATGTTCGCATTGCCGTTATTTTATTGCCACGCCACGTGTCATAACTGTAAAGTTTTTGCCCAAAATAGGCCATTTTCGAATGTGATTTCAGAGGGGATGATCTCATCTCCCTCCCCATTTTCCCCTCCGGTTTGCTTTCTTGGCAGTGATCCCCAAGTTTTGAGTATGCGAAGCTTGCATTTTTATATAATTGGTATTTATAACTATACCGTACACGTCTACTTTTTCTACCAGAGCAAGTTTCTGGTAAAAGGTAGAGGACTGTTTATGTCTCGCATCTGTCTTGTCAGGGCGTGGAAACTCAACTCCTTTTTCTTATTTTTATTCTCTTGTTTTGGCATGAATGCAAGCCGTGCATTATATCTCGACTTCCATATATTTATAACCGAGCATTTTGTCCGTGGACTGAAAAAATCGGACAAAAAATCCCGCCTTTTATTCCTCCGCACCCGAGCTCTATCATTAGATTGGCGGTGCATCCAAATAGATGGCGATGCGCACCGTTTTAGTGTGCCTAAAAATAGGCCCCGTGTCCCAAATGCAACCCCCTCGCGACTCACTTAGCCCGGATTAGATTTTGGGAAAAGGTGGTGCTGGGCTGCGGGAAAAACTTTTACCAGAACTTTTTTTTGCCAATTTCTGTTTGGTGTTTTTGCAACCGCCACTGCTTCTGCTGCTACTTCTGCTGTTGGAAGGATCGGCTTACCGGATTTACGTCGTCGGTGGTTTTTTTTGTGAACGCGTCAGCCTCTGATCTGGGTCAGTTTGGGAGCGTGACCCCGCGGGACCCATGTCCGAAAGCAGTGACGACGACGAGGAGGAGTTTCCGGTCCGTGTGCACCCTCCTCCGGCACCGGACGACCGCTTTGGATGGTTTTGTGAGTAAACCTTTGCAGTATTGCTTTCTGCATTATTGTAGAACTCCAGCTGAACCCTTGTAGAACCCCAGCGGAACACTTGTAGAACCTCAGCTGAACACTTGTATAGAACCTCAGCTGAACTCGTGTAGAACCTCAGCTGAACACTTGTAGAACCTTAGCCTGACCCTTGTGGATTCCCAGCGGAACACTTGTAGAACCTCATTGGAACCCTTGTAGAACCTCATTGGAACCCTTGTAGAATCCCAGCTGAATCCTTGTAGAACCTCAGCTCCCACCATCAGTTCTGTTGAATAAACATGCAAATAGTCACCAAGTTTCCTCGGTAATGCATTCCACTCAAACATGGTTTCCTGGGTGTGAAGTAGCGTTACGTCATTGCAATGGCAAGATTATGTAATGGCGTTTGCATAATCTTTAAGGGACTTTTACCAGACTTGTTCTTCCATGTTATACGGTTTTAAATAAATATCTGGAATCCCAGTCTTTGAATATGGCATTCCATCAACGCTTTAGCTTCAAGCCACCAATCGGCCCCACTGATTGAACAAAACAACCTCGTTTTTACCTCATTGCTAAAATTATTCAGAAATTAAATGGAATATATGGTAAAATCCCTTATTTCATATTAGATCGTATAATAAAATGTCGTTTGCACACTTATACGCCATTGCACTATCTCGCCTTATTTCCAGAAACAATAAAAGTTAAGTGAATTGTTGTCATTTGAAATAAGTTTAGTTCATCATTGATTATTAAATTTATGATTTAAGGTAAAAGCTCATGACATTTGCTCTTTGGATAGACATTATTGATCTGAAAACTGATAGTTCTACGATCGATTATTATTTCTGTAGTAGGAAACTGTTGAGTATACTTTTTAAAAATCTGCAGTTAATTATGCTGTATCACTTAGTTATTGAATGAATTTCGACATTGTCATATGCTTTTTTTTTTAGATAAAATTTGTTAATTTCTCGCTGATTAGTTCCATAGAACATAATTGACTGCTTTTAATAGCATACATACTCATAGACACTCGGTGGTTGAGCGTCGATGTTTAGGGATGGATTATATTTAATTATTTATAACAAGCTTCATTGCTCATGAATTTCAAAAGTATAGCGTACTTGAAAACTTTCATTTTATTAATGGCCGTTATGCAAAATGTTGTTGCAATTTAGAAGTGCCTCCTTGTTCATGTGGTTTTCCAATCCTTTTGTCTACGTTGGTTTTAAACCAATTAGCTTCTTTAGTTCAAAAATCGATTTGAATACCATTTTTTAAAAAGATTAACTTGACCTATGGAGTTCTAAACTTATGATCACATGAGCGAGGCACGTAACTATGCATAACATTAATTGCATTTCTAAAATTTGTTGAATAATCCCCTAAATAGACTCTGAAATATATTAAAGGTGCACAAACGTTAAATCTATGGGATAAAGCTGACAGCGGGGTATTGCTTGTTTGCCATTGCCAAGATCTCTTAATTAGTCATTTATGCTCTTTAATTGCTTGGAATCATGCACCAATGTGTCGCCAAGTAGCAATCTTGCCAAAGATGGCGTTTTGTATGCACATTTAATTATTATATGTGCAATTCTTTCAAGGCACAGTGCATGCGCATGAATGTAGTCTTAATAAATTACAGCGGAGACATTAATTGTCACTTAATTAATCCGGATTAATGCCAGATTAGGGCCGCCCTTCTGCTATTTTTGTCCGGATTAGTGTCTTCCTTTTTGTGTAGGGATTGGTTTCTATGTATGTTTTCACATAAAGTAGTAATACCATTTGTTCATTTTTCCTGAACAAATTGTTTTGATTATACAGTAGAACCTTGTAATTGTAGCTGCAGATTAGATGAATGTGGATTTTGGGAAGGATGTTAACATGGCTGTTGTTACAAAAATAAAATATATAATAGCCCAACCAGAATGATATCGATTCTTTGGATTTATCACACATGAAGTTGGATCTCATCTCGACGAAATTATTCTGACTTGTACAATACAGTTCATTAAATGCTGTGTGTAGAAAATTCAAGCTTAACACAACATTTTCATTTCATTTAAAATGATTTTTCGTGTGTACATGCTGTGGAAACTTGAGCATTGTCACGCTATTGTTAGGAACATAATAAGAAAATGGGGGTGTTTTTGGAACAATAACAATGTATGCTGCTTCATTGCCGACATTAGAATAAAAAGGCCGTGGAGCAATGTAGCCGAGTAATATGTTTATTGTAGAGAAAAGCCCTTTATTGTATCACACATGAAAACACCGATTTGAGGATGATTGCATTATAGCAGCTAAGTAATTAGAAAGATCTTACTTGAATGAATGCGAATTGTTCAACTGTTGCTTTACTGCAGTATCTAACCATTTGTCTGGACCTTTTTTAATCAGTTGTAATGATGGTGTGCACTAGTACACGAATTTCTATGCCAAACATCCAACTTTCCATCTTTGTAAACCGCATTTTGTGAATTATATTCTGGCTAAAATGGTTTTTTTGGCTTTTATTGGATGCAACACAAGAATGAACTAGAACAAATAAGTTAAATGTTTTTAAGTCCTAAAGTCTTCACCAGAAACAGTAAAGTGTACAAGAAATCGCAGAACGTGGTTGTCTCATATTGGCAGGGGGAATTTCAATGGGCAAACTGAGACACCATAATTTAAAATGTCAGTGATGCATTTATTGAATATATCAGATTTTAATCAGTGTTGTTATCTCTCATAAATTCGCCATTATGTTGCCAATGATCGGATTTGTGCTCCCGATTATAACACCTTGTTTTCCAACATCCATTTCATGTGATTTTCGCAGAAAATAAAAGTATGAATAACATTACAAATTGCTAATCCAACCATATGCTACTTTCTATTATGGACAAGAGGTACCTAGGCGCTGTCACTAAACTCTTTTACGAATACGTTGACAACAAAACTACTTAATCGATCCAATTTACAAATCCAACTGCATTTTCGATTTTAATTAAAACTTTTGCATTTTTAATGAAGTGCTATTTTCGTCGTGTTTGAGTTGGCTACTCAAAAAGTGCTTTGGAGTAAGTCCGATTAATTACAAAGCGCAGATATTGTGCAGCCCCTTCACCAATGTTTTAATTACTACGATCTTCTACTATGGGCATCGTGCCAGACTGCCGGAGGAAAATTCTTTGTGAACTTTCGCCCACATTGGACATTTTGACATGGATTTTCTGTCATGTTACACATGCCTCTGTGGTTTCCAGACGTGGTGATCAATGTTATCTCATTCAATTATGCAACGAATCTCATCAGCGAATGATGATAGGTTTGTGGCATATATAGCACTCAAGAAAAGTTCATACTCCCAATAGAGTCTCTGCATCCTTTTCCATGTCTTGCAAATGACTACAAACTCGAGAGCATCTAAAATATATAAATGTCTTGTTTATTATTAATGAAACAGCATTATTTATATGTCGCTATGTACGTCGGTTTAATTTATAGTTCTTTGACTGAAGTAATCAACTAATTAATTGGTATAAAATCAACAATTGACTTGCTCGTATTATTTACTCTGTGTTCACCATATTCAAATAATTCATTTTGTATCGTGATGATTTCGTATATAGTTGTTGTTATAACGCAGTTAATCATACATAAAAGATAAAGGGAACTCATATTTTTCAAAATGAACAAAATATACTAATATCGTTTAGTACGGATACTTTAACAAAGCTGAGTGATTCATATCAAATCTTAATAATATCTTTATTTTAAAAAGCTTAACAAGATGGATTTGTTGCCTGTATGTTGAAACTATCAATTTTTAGAATTTCAGCAAAGAAAAATTGTAAAAATGATATTTTTTAATCACGATGGCAATAAACAACGCGCTCAGAATTTCTAATAAGTACTTGCAGACTCTTGTTTGCAATTCTGAGCTGCAGATTGACTGCTAAAATTTTCCCATTCAATGAACATATAATTAACTCCTTTGAATGCAACTGGCAGAAATTCTGGTTTGTATACAATAGATTTACAAGTTGCACATTCAGACTTTGATACTCTGGGTGCATTTTCCTTAACCAAGCTCGCGGCCATGTTGGAAATACAATGCTGAAAGCTCACATGATAGCATATAAATTGTCATTGTGTACACGTTAGAATTTTTTCTTTTTGCCTGCAACCAACTCGTTTTGTCGTGTATGGATATGCTGGATTATTGGCATTTCCATGTACATAGTGCCCTAAGTTCTAATAAAGCAGTGTTGGGTTTTGTTTACAAAAAAGTGCACTGGGAGCGCTTCAGACAGTCTGTGCGTGCAGTGTACAGTGGCTCCCTCTGGCTCCAACGATGAAGGATTCTGGTCCCGTATACTCTATAGCCCTCTTGCAATAGAATGCTTAAGACTATGATTCCCCCATCTCTTTCATCCTTATGCCATGTTCCTCGAGTAATGGCATCATCTTTCTTTTTTTTGGGGATTGCCTCTTTATAGTTGCATGTCAGGAATGCTGACGTAGTTTCCATCATCCTTCTCTTCATCATCCCCCTTCCTCTGGCTGCCTGATGAGAATGGAGGCAATACAACAAACGTGGTTTCCCCTACTTTAGCTCTCGCAAAGGTTTTTGCAAGGAGACCAAGTAATGCTGCCAATCGATTTTTCCCACTTTCTATTTTTAGCTCCTATTCTGCCATTACCTAGGCTGCTGTAGCCTCCCCATCCTCGCTCTTAACAGACAGGTGAAGGTCTGTGGAAGGTGCCATTTTTAGTCCACATTCGAGGGATTGCCACTTGCTGGTGCTTTAATACATGTTTGTATTAAAAACACTTTGTCGCACCATAGTGACACTGTAATTGATCGAGCACCCCTGTTGCTACTGCTGCACCATGGGGTCAACGTGACATCACTCGTCCTCTGGGCCAGGAATGTGGTGGCGTGCCTATGCGTTAAGGTAGCGAATTATGGATGCACTAGTAAATAAATGCGCTCCATTTGACTTATAACATAGTCATGCCCCTTTTTCTACTTTGCCTGGATCTGCACGATCATCAAGTGTCGATATATGGTGAAGACAAGCTCGTGGATGGAGCATCGAGAGCCATCTAGCGGTTGCTTAGCGGGCTTATCATTTGGTAGCGTGTTGCTAAGTGCGAATCAAAGCCTAGGATGAGATAATGCATACTCGAATCATTGGTTAGCAGTGGGGGTGCTGTTGTTGAGGGGTCAATGCTGAAGCGCCACCATGGTGAGGTTCTTGCACTGTATAGCACCACTTGTGCAGGTTCAGTTTATTTTATGATGCAAATTATTTTATGGATTTGTGGCTTATCCTCAATATGTCCATTGGGACCTTACTGGTGTATTTAATTTATCCACGTTGGATTTCAGATAATACTACATCTCTCAGAACTGCTATCTATCAATTGGCAATTCACCAAATTCTACTTATTATGACTTTGGAAGTTGGAGAAATTGTAATCCTGCTGTTATTCACTTCCATGAATTTTCATAAAGCCATAAACTGCATTGTTTAGATAAAGTTGCATAAGACTTTAAATTGTACACATTTGGATAACTAAAATATGAACTTGGTACCATATGGTTCATAATTTTATATTGGTTTGATATGACCAGATGGGTTTGGCATCCACTTGCTTCATTTCAGACTTCTGAATTCAATTTCACATAAAATTTACTTATTTTTAAAACACAATTTTTTTTCCCCCAAAACTTGGTATTAATTGACACCCTACAAAATTACGTGAAAGTTGTATAGCTGGATTACAATGTTATGTTTGTCATGCTAAGCTATTGCTAGCAGCTGTATTTGTAGTTGGTATATTGGCACACAATGATTGTATTTGAAGCTAAAGGTGCTACATATACATGTGTTTTCACTAAAAGCTTACAAGCAAGGGTTTATTGGTTGGCGTGGCAAATGTATTGACACTGATACTGTTGGTCAAACTGAAACAGTTTGACTGATTGGCCATATGGGAGCTATACATAGTATCGTATACCTTGTATACCTGCAAGTAGGCGTTGATGCAACGTTGAAACAGTTTAGAATTTTTCTGTATAAACTGTTATACAGTTTCTGCATCTAAAATAGCAAAAAAAATCGTCTTGAAATCCAGCTGAGCTTCATTTCCGCATATTGAAACTTGGGCTTTATGAAAGATGGCGGTAATTTATCCCAAATGTATGTAAATTGATGAGTTTGAAACTTTTTTTTTTGTGTGTATGTGTGGTGCTGTTGTTGTCATCTGCAGCACGGGCAACATACCATGGTTTTTATCCGCTTTTTTGATACCATTTTGCCAAAAAATCGATGCGAATGGGTTTGATGGAATGGCGAGACTGACTTTGATGTAAAAGATGATAGATTGTTGGTGAAATTATAGAGAAAAAACTGCTATTGCTTATAAGATGCATTCGCTGTCCAATATAGAAGGCACTTATTGCTTGTTTTTTTCTTCATCTCAAACTCTATTTTCTACACGAAATGTCGTTAACTGTTATCTGGCACCCAGTTGCTGTTTTGGACAGCCATTTAGCTTTTGGCTCGATTTCGTTTTATTGGTCAACAAATTCATACGCATTTCTTTCCATAACTTGTCCGCCTTCCTGTAATAAGATACTATACATGGTGAATCGAAATGTGTGCGTGATTTTAGTTTTGCCTTCATCATATTTAATCCAAAAATGTGTAAGGATGCATTATTTTTTTTTTCACATTTTTGCACTGACTTTGTACAAAATATTGTATGCATTATACGTAATATTCCTTAGAATTCCTAAATTGTTTACAGATTGAATCCTATGCTGATTTATGCAATTTAGGGTTAGTCCGAATTTGATCTAGAAGTCAATTCAGATTTTTAATCTGTGTAAAAATCTAAGTCGTTGTCAAAAGATTTCAGGAAATGTTAATAGCCAATGATTAATATTTTCTTAATTTATTAGTTTTGTGTGACGTATGTAGATCTGTGTTTTGCGTTATTTTTGAAACACCCTGTATGCCATTTGCCCATTCATCTTTCAATAGTCATCTGCAAGTTTTTAGAATTTTTGACGAGTGTTTTTTTGCTTTTTCTAATAACACTAATGGAAACATGATTCTTAAAATGTCTTCATGGAAATCTTAGACATCTATATGTTAATAGCCAATGATGAATATTTTCTTAATTTATTAATTTTGTGTGACGAATGTAGAGCTGTGTACATATTGCGTTACTTTTGAAACACCCTGTATGCCATTTGCCCGTTCATCTTTCAATAGTTATCTGCAAGCGTTTGGAATTTTTTGACGATTGTTTTTTGCTTTTTCCAATAACACTAATGGAAACATGATTCTTAAAATGTCTTCATGGAAATCTAAAGACATCGATAATTTACTTTAATGCAACAGCCACCTTTAAAATTCTGATGGTTATCCTAACATTTTGATGAGAGGGCAATCAGTAAAATGTACCACTCAATATACCCCATGGATGTCATTGGACATGTTCCATCTTTTATTGCTGCTCCCCCTTTTTTTTCTCTATTCGAAGACCTATGAAGCGATTTTCGGTTTTGTTCGTGGAAACATGGATTTTCGATCTAGGTCTCATAAAAATCCAGATGCAGGAAATTTGAGTCTGATTAGCAATGGTGGTGCATGATGAACTGCATTTGATGACAGTCATAAAACGTTCATATAGCGCATGTTGTCTTCAGGACCATCTCCCCTCAGCCTCAGTACGTGTAAGAGGGTTGCGTGTTGCATGTTCAAGTGCCATTTGCAACACTTTTGTAATAAAGGGATGCTATAGTTCGCTCTCATCAATATTTCAGCTAAGTATAATGAATAAAAATGCTTTTGGGATGTAATTCAGAAATTCGCCACAGTGTTTCTGTCTGCCCTGCTTTCAACCCTCGTTGGAATAATGAAATCTACTCACTCAACATTATCATAATCGGCGAATGTTTATGGAACGGAGGAAACAAATTTGTAGACGCTTAGTTCGCACTTAGCACGCCTTAAGTCTCTCATATACTTGCCATAATTTCTATGAAGTCACTGTAGAAGAAACTGCATAAGATACTTCAATTAATCATCATTGAATCCAATGACTGCAATGAATCATTGCATTATTTGCTTTTATATCTTGGGTCTCCTACTAATAAAGGCTTTTTGTATTGTTTGGGAAGATTGTGATGGAAACATCGTGTTCTATTGTGCAGTTTACTTATTTTTCTAAATTATTAAAACCAGTTTCTCTCGCTTAACAATATGTTCACAGAATCTTGTATTGGATTTTGATACACACGAACTATGTGCACGCAAAACACGAAAAAAATGAAACGTTATTGCAATAATGTTGTATTTTTTGCAAGACATACTACTTTTTTGCTCATTGTACTGAATACTTGAAGTTGACATTACATTGATTGCTCTATGCGTATCAATTGGAGCATATCAAACTTCTTGCAATTTCCTGTTTATTATTTTACTTTCAAGTTCCATTATATGCCATATTCTTACATTTTGTTGTGGTCCAATTTAGAAGTCTGAATCGGTAGGTTATTTATTCACCATTGTCAGACTTTTGTAAACACCCTAACAATACTACATACCGATGAACAGACGGGGATTTATTGATGCATGTTTAATGCTTTATAATCACTGATCACATTAAAAATGTAATTATTCATTATTGACATAATTTTTAGAATAGAAGAATTCGTAGAAGACTCTTGAATGATGCACCTGAAACTCCTTTGGGATGAATTTTACATTTAACCCTCTCTCCCATTGTGCTTAGACGTTTTTAACATGTTTTTTGCTCACAACCAAGTTAACTTTGTGGGGAACGTAAACATGTTTCAATCAATAATCGAATTAATGAGCTGAAAACAATTTCGGGTGCAGTTTTATTGCTTTCATAATTTTTTTATGTTAGCTAGCGAGTTAGGTAAAATGCACACGCATGTATTATGAATGTATGCCCTCATTCATATTGGAAATAACAATGGAAAATTCATAGCAGGGAGTTTGCTGTACAAGTCAAAATGCAACATTTGAAATTTTTTTGGCAGACGGCATCACTGTTATATAAAACGCAGTAGAATTGTTGCATGATTTATAGTCAAATATACGAAGCCTTTCACGCTTATCTTGGCATCATATAAGGTAAGATTTGTCGCTAAAGTTTCATACGTTTTGTAAGCGCACTAGAACTCATTTTTGCAGGGAAATGAATAATAGAAAGATACAAATGGTTCTAGTGCAAATACAATTGCCAGCGACGTTTATTTGCTTTTCTATAGATCTATCTAATAGAAGTAACCGATTATAGAGTAAGGGAAGAAATCAGTATTGGTCAGTTAATGCATTAAATCGAATAATTTATGAAATGGAATTATACCATTAAACAGGTGGCGCTATAAAGTAGATATGTGAACATGAACTGCAGTTTGTGTTCTTATTAAGCAGGGATTATATTTTTGGTATGTGATTGTCACAGATGTATCATAAGGTCTTGAATGGAAAATTAGGACTTTATCCCCTTACATTCTGATGTTTTTATATTAGCTCACCTTTAGTGTAATAAATAGAATTGCATTTGGACACTTATTTAATCCATAAAATAAAACCTATAATGACTGTAGGTTTAAATGTATCCTGATTAGTTGTTGCAATGCAGCAACATTCATAATCTCTAAAGTCTATTAATGAATTTACGCGAATTAGTGATTCGTGCCTAATAAATTCTTGTTAAACCTTATTTGCAAAATGCATTTCAAATGTGTCCAGTTCGTCTGCCTTTATCCATTATCAATACAAAGTTCACCTTAAAATCATCAATCCTTGAACCTATATATGATGAGGGTTTGAGTGAGGGTCTTGCAGGAGAAATCTGGAGTATTTTGAAATATACCTATGTTTATACACTCGTGATTTCAGCTAGGTGTTGCAAAGTCAAAATCATCGAAAATGAAAAGTCTTAACTCGACAGCAGGAGCTTGTTTTATTTTTACTGCCTCTAAGGTTTATTATAAAGTTTCTCGAGTTCTTGACGATGAAGACTAACAGGTTCTTGTTGAAGCTTGTATTTCCTTCACACCAGCTAGGAACTACATGCCCTTGAATCCTGATCCTTGTTTGAATTGCAAATGGCAACCAAGTTTCAAACAGGATTAATCTAATTTCAACGCTGACCATTGAAGTCCTTCGAAACTCAAACATTGGATTTAAGGATAAGACTGCAAGTAGTCAATAAGTAGCAGTGTTATAATAAAATGCGCAACGTTGTAATTTCAAAGTCTTAACACTTCCATGATTACACACGTGTGATGCGATGCAGAATTAAGAGCCTGATTTCAGATCCAGTTAATTTTCAAACGCACGCCACGGTTGTACAATAGCAATTCAATAATTTCTCATGCTCATGGTTAGCCAATGGCACTCCGTTGCATAATTTCTCTCACTGTAATTATACTCGAATTGTCGGTTCTGTCTGTGCAGGGGAGGACCCGAATTTAAATAATCTGCACGAGCTATGCCAATTTCGATCCAGGAGAACGAATGCAATTAGGCTGGAGAAACATAGGTTTTGGTAATCTCCTACGGTATGAAATTCACAGTTTAGTGGCAAGCTTGTCTTGACGTCACTGAATTATGTTCCCAATCTTGTGAATTAATTGCAGTTGCACAGCCGTTGCATTTCGGAGGCATTAGCCAAAATTTCCATTCCTCCTCCTGCAAATAAAAAAAGGATTCTAAGGTGGAATGCAAGGAGCCATTATTTCCCTCGTAAACCTTTTCTTTTGATTTCTCCCATTATTAAAAGAGAGCGCCGTATCCATATATACCTGATGAAAAGGAAACTCCAGTCGATATTGTCGTAAAAATAAGGTGGCAGGGAAAGGAATTGCAACCCCTGTTCTTCTACGTCTCCCATCGAATTATTTGTCAGATGTATAGAGGGTGGCATGAAAGGATGGCAATTCGGTGGATTCATTCACCTTTTAAGGACTTTGGATTGTGTTCCCATTGCCGTAGATAATTTCAAAGCAGGTTTTCTGGTTATTGGAATCTAGGCATTACCCAATGCAACTCTGAGGCTCTTCTTTAAAATAGGTTTCAAATGCCCATACTTCCATGGTGGCAGATTTTTCTTCTTCTTCTATCTAGTCGTGTTGCAGAGGATGCTCGAATTAATAATCCATACTCTGAGCTTATTTAGCGTTGATACCACTTGGTTAATGCACGGTTTATTTTAATGCATTTGCAGTATACACCATAATCGAGATCCACATTAACATTGATTACATACTGGAGACACGATATATAATCAATACTTTTACATTGTTAATGAGAATACGTACTTTTTTTGGAAGTAATTGTACAATTTTTGTTCATTAAGTTTAAAGCATAAGTGTCGATTATCACTTGCTCTCCAAAAAAAGATGCCATAATTACATCAATTTTTTTAAAACATGTGGTTGAATTATCAACATATTCCTATATTGCAGATCAGCAGTGCTACTAAAAACATCTTCAAATTAGTGATTTAAACCAGGTTTTTCTATGGAAAGTGATAATATCAT
>JAQGBW010004289.1:0-14097 GCA_034698625.1 Julus scanicus
GGTGGGTTAACCTAGTGTTATAGAACAGGTTAACCCTAGGTTATTCTTAACCTCTGTTGGTGCAACCGGCCCTAAATGTGATTTTTTTTAGTTTTAATTATACAATGAGGGGATACCCTCCAGGTGTATTCATGTTGAATGATTGCTATCAGTTGACATGTTGCCGTGTGTATTTCCTTCTGAATCTTATGCTGACTCAGCACTACAATTTGTACATCGTGAACATGTCATACCATGTATGAAAACATTATCAGGTATGCTGTGTTAATCAGTAATCACCAACGAAATCCCTATTGTTTCGCCAAGATACTTGTCACCAGACGATGGAATGATATTCCAATTTGTTGTGCAGCTGTATTTTGGAACTTTTAATTTATTTACTTAATTTAGATTTAGATTTAAAAATAAGTTTTATCATAATGGATTCTAAACATCTTTTGGATCACTGTATCCGTTTTCGTTTTAATAAACAACATACTTCCTCGAACCCTGAGGATCCATTGTGATGTGGAGTAAAGAATGAAGATCTCAAAATTCTCCATTGGCCAATTGTGTTTTTTGGAAAAATAGGACAACCCTACAATTTTCTCCATCTACTGGTTTAATTATGTTGTATAACATATTAATATGCTGTGGTTTGAACACTTTATATAATAATCTGTATATGGCCACATCTGTTCGTAACAGAATTTTAGTTATTTAACACTTTAAAAATTTGTGTTGTTCAGACGACATTAACGAAGGCTTTTATGATAAGGATTTTGGCCTCAATGGTGGACACTATCAAACTTAGGAACTTGTATACAATGAAAGATGAAGATTTTCTATAGAGATAGCTATCGTTTTCAAAATTTCACTTTGAAATTTTTGCTGCATCACTATAAATATTCGAATTCTCGGCCTTATTTTCTGTATCCTAAATTGCTTTCATGATGTTGGGATTGAACAGTTTAATGATTTTGTTGTTTCATCCATCAAAATTACAAACCGGTACGTACGCTACCTATTGCTTTCCAATCTTTATTTTTTTACAATCCGTGCAATTTCTTGTACTCTACATGGAAATTTGCATGCAAAATGTGAATATAATTATTGAAAACAGGTTGATTTAACCCTGTGGGATGTCAAGCTCTTGTCGTCACGGCTGACCACCTGTCGAGGCCAACTTTTCCCCCCTTTTTATATGTAGAAATTCTGAGATAATTGCCCATGTGATGCATCTCAAGATTAAAACTTCATAAAAACCTTGCTCAGATTTCACGATCTTAATCTTACTGACCGAGTTTTCGAAACTTTTTGGGGTTTTTGACTTAAAAATTTGGGCAAACACTTTAATACAGGTTGTGATTTCATACGCGAATAGCAAAATGAAGCCTCGGGGGAATTTTATTTTTTGGCGCTATTTGGGCTAAGATTATTTTTGCGTTCTTGTGGGACTTAATATTATTGTTTGAGAGTTTTTCCGGGGGTCACTTGCCTGACATGACTTGGTAAAAAAGATACAATCCTGATGCAAACATTCATCTGTTACGTGCAATGCCATAGGACCACCAGTGTCAAATTTAGGTCTGTGCAAATTACTTCTCCACTCACGTTTGCAATTTATTACGTTTCTTTTGGGTGTTTTTAGGGTGAAAGCGCGTTAGGGATGCAACCCTTGAGGTGCCACAATTGTTTTAAGTTGGCAGGTTTTGTTGGCAAATCTGCACCCACATTGGAAAAGCCTGCGGCACCTCTACAGGAACCTGATTTTGTAAAAATGAGGACAGAAAGTGCTTAGTTAAAGAGAGAGTCAGTCACTCGGGCAAATGTCATTAATTTCTATTATAATTAAAAGTAGCCCTCAACCAACTGCATTGTTTGGTGATCAAAGCGCTAACTAATCGACAGACGGCTATCATTATTAATTACGTGATTACAAGTGGGATGTGTAAAAATTAAATCGAGGTATGGGTACATCAAAAGATGGCTCTCTGAGCCTGTTTACTTACATTTGCAAAGTTCTTGGAATACAAATATTAGAAAAGTAAAGCTTCTCATTATTTTATTTTTACTAGTCTAGGTAAACTGCATGAAAAACTTCATATTTGGGTCAATGACAAAATATCGGAAAAGTGATACTAACAATGGAATGTTGTATCCACAGAATTGTCTTTAGTTGTGATTACTGTTTGATAGATGGAATTTCCTGTTTTCAATAAATATGTTTGTTTGACCCAAGTACAGTTATCGTCAATGAAGCATTGCATAATAGGTGCATTGATGGACTATTAATAGTAAAACTTTTAAAAATCATTAGATTTTACTTGATATCAGATGTTTACATTATATGAGGGTACTTCCATTTGCATCACCTGATTTAATTCCAGGTTTAAGGACAATCATGTCCAGAAATTCTTTTTTCTGATTAGCATTGAACTACAATAGCATAAGGCCAACAAAACTTCTATAAGCTTGTGTTATGTTGACATTAAAAGTAACAGGTGACCCTTTACATGTGTATGCATGTCTGCATTGCATGATACTCCTTATATTCAAGGATCTTTAAAAAAATGTGAACATGCAAGAATTATTAATTAGCTATTGAGATTGAGTTGAAGGAGTATGCTTAATGTAGGCGGATTTGTACCTGGTACAGTGGCAGCTCGTACAAAGGCACTGTGGAACTGTAGCATTCCATCATCGATTACATTTAATATAACGAGGCCTTTTTTCTTTAATTCTTTCTAATTTAATTTATTCTTAATCTATTCTTTAATTTATTTGACGAACTCTTTAGCCATCCCCAAGTTAATGAAAAAATAAAAAAAAACAATTTGCTGTATGGAACTGTCCGTTTCTCAGTTCCAGCGGCGCGGTATTTGACTGTTGTGCGCATGCGCATATAGGAAGCTGCACACCAGGCTGCGAGGTAGAGAGAGCTAGCACTGTCGCTCCCACAGTGTTTAAAATTACAGCAATACCAATTGGGATGAGCCTTTTGTTACAAGTTTACTTTCATTCTTTATTAGATTAACAAATAAGTAATGAGCAGTTAATGCATGCATGTTGCTTGTTTTCCAGAAACAAGCATTTTTATCACCGTCCTGAATACAAAAAAATCATTGACGCTATAGTTTGTTCCAAGTATGTTCTTGTTCTAGATTTTTTTAGTTTGAATGCCAGCTTTTCAACATTAAAAAATAATTTATGTTTTGCATCATAAAAAAAACAATAGAAAGCTTATAAAAATGTCACAAATGTACAGGATCCAATAATATTTTTGTTAAACTTATTAACTGGTGTTGCCAATGTGTTCAGTTGACCCAGTAGCGCGCCAATTTATATAGGGACCATGTTCAAAAATGTTGATTCTATGTAAAAAATAAGTATCACTAAGTTCATGTTCATTGGAATTTCTATGCAGAGTTAGAAACAAAATAAGCCAGTAGGTTGAAATTGTAAGCTCCAGGGGATCTTTGTTAATAACGTTGAACACTTACAATAAAATACCGTCTCGGTGCCATCTAATTTTATCAGATCTCTGTAATTACGAGTTAAGCATCTTGCATTGTGCTAAAATAATAAGTTGAAATTAGGATAAGTAAAAAGTGTTATTACTTCCGGAAATAAGGAAGAAATAAACGAATTTTCTAGATCTTAAATTAACTTGCTATGGTTACACTTTAAACGTTGTTTATGTTTGCTTTTTCCTCATAAACATACTTTAAATTAACGTTTTAATTTACCTAATTATTATAAAGGTATTAAAGTTTCTGCTGTTTGTGGAATTTGCTTAGGAATTTATGAACTGTTTTGAGAAATGTTTTTGTATTACGTATACTGTACTTCTTAAGGTGCTAATATTAGATGTGCAATTGTATGTAAAACTGGTCATATTATTAAAACATGTATTTTATGTTGCAATGAACATCATAAGTGTCTTCAAACTGTATTTTGCAATATCTTTTCTAATTATTGTAGTTTAAATGACAACTAATTTGAGCCAGTATGCATGACCCTTTGTTTAAGTAATTTACCTGTAAGTTTTTTAAGTTCCTACTTGCTTACCATGACTTTCAATTGTCGCTAGTACAAAAATCTTAACTTTCAGTTTCCATGTTTGCACATGTTTTCATTCAACGTTGCACGATTTTTTATACGACATGGAACCTTGCGATGCGTGCCAGGATTAAGAGGTTGTCTTGTATTAATATTTGCCTTGTCATGGTAGGCTCGCGGTTAGTTTATCTATTTAGGAAATGGTGTTGATCGGTAATGGAAAGTGAATTTTCCAGACGTTGCCTGTCAATGCTTCATTTTTTGTTTTAGAAATAACAGTCATTCCCGTTATTTTGAAACCTCCTGTGGAGCTAATTATTTATCTTTAATTAATCGTACGAGATAAATTAACGATTTCATCTTAGGAAATTTTAATAATTAAATAAACAATGCGTAACAACCATTGTTTTTTGGAATAACTCTCCCAAAGAGATAAGAATACAGTATTGTCTTATTTTCATCTGTTTTCCAGAGAAGGTTGATAAGAATATTGAGGGTAATGTTAAAAACTATGGCAATATGTCATATTACTCTTTATAATCAACAATACTCATGGAATTGTTAAAAAAAAATTCTCTTAATTTTTAGTTTGTGAATTACCGGTTGCAACGACCTTGGCTTTTATAGTATTTTGCAAGTGATGGTCCCTTATAAACATTAAATATTAATTAAAACATGTATAAAATACATATTTTCAATGTAATAATACTGCAGTGTTGGCTGGTTTATAGAATATTATGCACATATTAGCTCTGGTCACGCAATACATTCCATCCTTGTTATAAATCGGTTGTCAGCTATGATAAAATCCATTGCAGGACTATCGCTATAAAATTATTTGTGCAATTAGTTATGGTAATTTCTGAGTAAATGTCAAATTTTATAGTCATCCTTGTCCACAGAATATTTTTGAGTGTTTCAGGAATGCATGAATTTTTAGTGACAGCGTATTGATTATAACTTATTGAGTACTTCTGAGTACTATTGAGTACAGACTGTGTAGTTCATTATAAGAGCATAAAATCATGTACATGTATATAAAAATATCAACATTAGTCGATTAGCAATTCCATATGAACATCAGTAGTTCCTTCTTTTTAATTTATAAGGCGAGATGAATTTTTAAAAAAAAAGTAAATACAGTTTGTGTTAGCTTCGGTGAGCTTGCCAGATAGAGCATATTGTTTACTGATAATAATTTCACATGATTTATTCCAGGTTCTCGAATTGGTGCCATGGTTTTTGACAGATACCAAGTACGTTGTTAATGTTTAACGAATGGAGGCGCAAAGTAGGATTTCTACTGAAAGAAATTGGGGGTAAGTTGAAACAATTTATTTGCGTTTTAACAGGTGTTTCTCTAAGCTAATATTGATCAAAGTTTTGTCCATATGCCTTTTACCTAATACAATTTTTATGTGTGAAAGAGTTTAACGGTTAAACTTGTTTCATATTATGAGAAGGGGGAATGTACAAGTTTAGAAGAAAGGATGGTTTATGCCTTCATTTGTTTGGTAATTAGCGTTGCATATTAACAATGCTTTAATTTCTAGATTTCTGTGGTGAATATCGTTTATAAATACAAATGATGTGGTAGCATCTTTACATATTTGTATAGGCTATACTTTTATTTCGTACAAGTATGCCTAGACATTAACTCGATAAATATGAGGCGCCACCTTTAAGCGATAAATGTATACAGTAGAGCGCCGTAGATATTGTTAAACACAAAAAGTGTCACCAGATTTGCATGCATCATAACATTGTTTGAAACATGTTGTTAACAAAATAGTTCTGAACTTGCCCCATGGAATTATACTTCGGCAACCATTCGTGTACCAACACAATATAACCATTCAAATTGTTGACATGTTTATTTGTAATAAACGTGCTTATTACAGTTTAATTGATGTTCACTTGCATTTGACCAAAATTATATTCGTATTTAGAGTATCCTTCAATCATTTTAAAACCTAGATTTTAAGATTTTAGCATGTAGAAAACGTTTAAGATATTAGGCACGCACATGTGTTATTTTATTGCTGCTATTAGATATTATTAAGTTGTAAAAGCTCACATTTGAAAAACAAGGTGAAAGGTTTTATTTCCTTATATTAGAATAATAATATTTTTTACGCGTGAATATAAAAATACATTTAAAACGCGTTTAAGAGTCCCACTCAGATCACGATGAGTAAAATTCTACTCCAAACGATTTAAACTATGTCATGTTTTCCGTTATGTTTCACCTTTTACAGGTATAAGACAATACTCTTGTATGTATGGTAATATTATTTTAGATGTAATACCTAAAAGCTTGGCCTTCCTTTGAAGGCTTATTTTAGTGTTAACAAGTAATTAAGGATTGCTTATCACCCTATGTAATAATTCCAAGTGTTTATTCTCATGATGCAACTTTTACTTAAATATTGGTTAAGATGCTTTTACCTAATTTTTATTCAATATATCTCAAATGCATTGTTGAAGTTTGCCAAGCCACTTCTGCTCTGACAGCGCACTTACCATTAATGGTATACAAATGAGTTTCTCTGAATAATCAATGGTTTAATATGAGTGAAGTGTAAACGCTGTTTTATAAGAATGAATTGTTGTTCATTCTGGTTACATAATCATAGATGATGTAATTAGGCGCCTTCATATTTTGATTTTTGATGAAAGCTTTCTTCATATTTGTAAGTGACCTAAATTTTCTTGTTGTCTGTTTGAACAAGGAATGGGTGACATGGATCTGCATGAGATGCTATTCAAACTCTGTTTATTATTTTATCGCATAGATGTTGCACTTTTCTTTTGTAAATTTATCAGATTCTTTTCAGTTTCACATAAAACATCATACTTCAAGAAATAATGACTGGTTTGCATGCTGAGTCTAGCATGATTCCATGGTTAGATTCCAATCTATTGATGTGGGCAACTCATATCAGATATTGAACCCCGTGCATAATTCACGTATATACTTTTTCATAAAAATTCAGGAAGTATTTTGAATCTGATATTTCAACACACCTGTGATGCACTGTTGTCCTGTCATATTACATGTTTGTATCAGCTTCAATCATTATATCGAACAGATGTTCACGAAAAGTTTGAAATATGGACAAGCAATACAATATAGGTGTGATATAAAATGCAGGTTACATTCTGACATATTTAGTTATATTTTTTATTACTAATTTTTTTAGGTAAAAGTACATTGAAGGTTAATAATAACACGCTTTATCGTATCCTAACTCCAGAAATTTAGAACAACAATGCAATTTAAATGCATTAATTGTGAACCAAGTAATTCAGTTTTGCAAGATTTAGATTGGATTATTTTTGATACATGCAAAGTAATTGCACAATGATGGCAAAGGTGCAGGTCGTATGAACTGTGTATGGCTTTATTGATCGAATTTCTACTTAATAAGTGTTAAGTTTTGGTTAGATTTAACGTGCCTCCATCAAATGCAAATGTACTGTTTTGGGGTTGGATATCTAGCAAGTTTTATGTCATACGGCCATACCGGTTTTGGCTGTGTGAAAATCTAAAAAAACAACTTTGAAATTTGAACTAAAACGCAAAGTTGTATATCATTGGGATAGTTTATCTTCCAATGAAAAGTTACCATGGAAAATAGGCCTATAAATTATTCGTGAAAATGCACGACTGTCCTAGAAATCGAAAGTGGATTGCATCCATTTGGTTTATCCGAATCATTTTCTAATTTATTGTTCGAAATTAGTGTATGCTTTTTATACAAGTTTGTGGATGTTGTTGTTTAAAACCATTAGCATACAGGAACTGCAATATAACCACTGATTAAAACCTGCTAATTAAATGACCCGCACACCTCTGCGATATTTTACACGAACTCAAATTACATGTATAATCTTCTTTATATACTGTTGAATACAAGGATAATTTCGTTCTCGTTCATTCGTAGTTGGTTCACTATTTGCCATAA
Organism: Julus scanicus; assembly: GCA_034698625.1. Taxonomy (NCBI): domain Eukaryota; kingdom Metazoa; phylum Arthropoda; class Diplopoda; order Julida; family Julidae; genus Julus; species Julus scanicus. The sequence goes on from JAQGBW010004289.1 coordinate 8,010, forward strand.
AAAGACAGTTAAAATTAACGGAAGTCCTATTTCGCAAAATTATGAAAAAACAAAACTCCTGATAATCCTGTAGCCCTACATTTAGTATAACTAATGCTTTATTTAGAACTGAATATATAAATGTATATATGCTATTTGAATCTAATTTCGAAAAATTTTCCAAATTGTTCACACACAGATAATTGAAGATTTTTAATCACTAATACGTTAATTGGCAAAAGAACGTGATTTTCTGAGTATCCTAACTCTCACGGCATAGAATATTTACTGGCCAATTGTTTCTTTTTTTTGTGATTTGTCATTGTTATCCTGAGAATGTCTGTTAATTTGGTCAAGGATTGAGGTTTTTTGAAAGAATGATGGAGTGGACATCAAAAATAACCTTGGTAAATTTTCCAAAAATTAATTTTGGTGGATAAAAGGTTACTTGGTCATCTTAGAATCACATACATACCCGTATTCTGTAAATACGTTAAATAAACAAACTCAGATTGTTTCTAATTGAGCTTGCCATTAGTAGAAAAAATGCCAGTTTACTCACGTATTTTACCTTTTTGTGTTTACTTTGGACTAATTTTCTGATATAGTTTTCTGTTAAAACTCCAGGAATTGATTACAGTATTTGTTTCACGCTGTTGAGAGTAAATATTTGGGTAAAACACAAGTCAGTAAATGAGTATATAGATTTGTATATCAAGTTCATAGTTTAATTTGCTTTAATTATCTATTAAAATATTTAAATTATCGTATTTCATGTCTGACAACTCAACACTTACATGATTATTCGATGAATTCAGGTCTAAATAAAAAAGAGAGTCGGAAAGCTTATTCAATTTCTGTAGAATTTGATAGCTGAAACTTCAGAAAAAAGCAGTGTTTCATGATGAGGATTTCCAGAAACAGTAAAAGATCATTTCCAAACCAGAATCTAGGTGATGATCCCCTAATAATTGTCATATCCGAGAAATATATTTGAAAATCACCTTCGCAATTTATGTTTTGGAATTTTCATATCAGTCATTGGTTTGTCCTCTAATGGATCGCAAATGTCCGAATTGGAATCCATAACTTGCCAAGTTTATATATTGGTCTAAAAATAAACTCTCATATTTAATATTATTTTTTCCTGTTGTTCATATGGCAAATGCGTTATGTTATTGTCGACGTGCAAACCAGGAATTGAGATGTAAATGTTAAACAACACTAATTCTTAATATTGATTTAACAAATGGCAACACTGTATTGGTAGAAGCAGTTATTTAGGACACCAGATTGGGACATTATTGGACGTGATTGTACTTTATGTGGGTGCGAAAGGGAGGCCTAAGGGAAAAAACGAAATTTGTTCATCTTAATTTGTCAAGATGCACTTCCGGGTGGACGTGACTTGAAAATTGAACAAGAAAGAGGCACGCCATTGCCAGATTTATCGTGCCATGGATATTCCCATCCCTCACCAAGGCCGCTACCTTGAGTTATCCTCACTGAGAATGACTTAACCTTTGACATCTTAGTGGCTTATGGGCCAGTTAACGGCGTTTAAGATGAAAATTAATGAGACGTCTAGGCGTGCAGTTTGGTAAATTTCGTCTAAATTAATGCAAATCAATTCAACTGAAAAATGATCTTGACCTAAAGAAGTTTTCACACGATTTACGTTTTCGTCGGTTTGCCTCATTTTTGAACATCTTATTTTAAGTTTTACCTGGAATGAAAAAATTGCCTTATAAGGATATGATTGGGATCGTCATGCGCCCTCTATGAACATCATATCGCCGTTGCAATTTCTTATTTTTCGTCATAAAATCTTTTGTAATGTAAAAGCAAGAAAGTGGGACGCTTTGGAAAGTGGAAGATTAAGTCGCTATACCAGAATACTAAAATATCAAACAGGATTTGTCTTGTGTAATGTGTAAATGTCAAAATACTTGAAACGTGTATCGTAAAAAAATTTCCTAAATCAAGAGATAAGTGAACATATATATCGAAATACACCTGATACAGAAAAAGTATTCTGAATTATTCATATAGTCAAATTTTAACCTGGTTTCAGATATACAAATAATCTTTGCATGTCAATCTATTATCTAGTAATATTTAATATTCTTTTAAATAACAATAGGTCAGTTTAAACTATTATTATTCACTTCGATACATTTGTAAATGAGGGGTCATATGCAATATGATGGCTATAAATGTAGTCTACTGAAGAATCCACACACACACGAACTTTGAATATTTGTCACCGATGTAAATATCATTGCATAAATATTAATGCAATCTATTTATGTGAAAAAATGCATTGAATATATATATATATAGAACCTCATAGAAGCACATAAACGTATTGGTCTTCACACCAATGATTCCAATCTCAGATTGGTAAAATGTGTAGCTGGTATATAAAATCTTTGCCTTGATATCTAAAATACTGTTGCCATGAAGTAGAATAGCCTGAAGAGAACTGGATATTTCCCATATACATGTTCTTGGAAGTTATAATATGTTCAGCTTAATGAGTTGCCCTGTATAATGACGTTGGCTTCCTCGATATTAGGGTCGTTGACACGGCAATCACGTTATTCATAAAGTAAGAGGGTATATCTTTTGTAAAATACTTATAAAATATAACATTTAAACATGAATATTAAGTCAGATGCTCCTGCAACAATGAGGTTACATTTTTGTGTGATTTGTGTGTATGATAAGCGCCTAGAGAAGTAAATATTGGTTATTAAAAGTAGGCCTGTGGCATTCAATCGGCAACAGTCTTTGGTATTTGGGATGGTATAACGTGTTGAAACTGTGTCTGATTTGCATGAACTTGTGCAAATGGGTGACTGGTTTCTAGACCTTTCCAAACAAATATTTACCAGTTTCTCTTCATGTTTTTATTGCATTTCGCGTGTAAGGCTTACAGCGCCATCTAATGAGAGGTAGCGGTAATGCATCCTTTTCTAAAAAAAAAATATTCTGAAAAAAAAAAACTATTAATTTTACTTGGTCGTTTTATGGTAGCTGTTGTTTTAATCGCGCAATAAATTTGGTGCAATTTGGTGTTTAAAATGATCAGACACGTATCAATTTGAAACTGCGTAAAGAAAGGAGTAATTAGAACTGTCCGTTTATTTAAATAAATGTTATAAATGTAACAATAAAAAATAAATACATTTAAACGGTTCCAATTCCAAATATTGTATATATTGGTTTTAAATGACATTTTCTGTTGAAATCAGACTTAATTTGTATGAATTGGTGGACTAGTCAGAGTGTATAAGCTTGTCCAATGGCAAGTACGTGTGCCCCTGATGAAGGGGCCCTAGTATAATATTAGATCGATAATGTTTACAATTTTAATATCTTTTTAGTAGCTTAATAAAAGCTTTAACTATTCATTTATTTCGCAAAATGTTAATTGTACAGTTTTAACATTTATGTATTTTCTGAAAATGATTTTTATTTTTTTTTTATATAAAAATTAATTAATAGCCTTATACAGTATTTGTGATTGGGCCCCCTTTGTTTTGAACCAACTATCAAGTTGGGAGGTTGAGTTATCAAGGTATAAGTTTGCTTTTTTAATGTTCGGAATGATAGCTGTTAAGACTAATTTATGAAGCTTGTATAGAGGTACTCAAACAAATTCCAAAATTTCGCTCATGGCTGTAGTTTATCACCTAATTGTAAACCATAGTTTGTTAGTTACCCCGTTTTTAAAATGACGCCTTCTAATTGGCTGGACCTACCGCAATGGGGTTTGCAGAAGTGCTGGAGAAAAAAGGAGGTTTTAACTGTAAGTTGCTCTTGCAGTCCAACTTGGCAGGCCTGTGCAGCCCATTCACAAAGGCCCATTTCACAAAAGACACTCAACTTGTGGACCTTGGCAGAGCTGCTTGAATCTTAAGCTACGTATCCACCAAAAGAAATATAAACATAAACATCAAACATACACAAAAAACACAAACATTGTTTTCAGCATGTTTTTCTAAACATGTGTGGCAAATTCCTTTGATCCGGATCGCCTCTCGAGCGATCGCTACGACACATCAAAATACATCAAAATGTGGGGGAAAAACATATGTTTTCCCCACATTGTTCGCAAACACTTCTGGACTCGTCAATGTTTTGTAAGTGTATGTTTGTTATGTATGTTTTTTGTGTGGCAAGTTTCTTTTGGTGGATACCCACCTTAATGTGCACGGCAGTGACGGCCCCTTAATTCAAATAGTCCAATTGCAAAGTTCGTTGAGTAACCCTAATAACGGTGGGTGATTATTTGCAGTTTTAACAAGTTAAACTTTAAATCTAATAGCATTTAATTGGGTGTTATACAGAATTGCCTATTTTTGGAAACCGCATGTTCATTTCAGGAAAATATGCAATTTAAAAAAAAAAATCGATATCATTGTAATTGATTTGTCATTGTTTTTATTTGCAAAGGCTCATGTGCTGTAAAAATGCAAAAAATGCACGTGATATAATGTACTAATGTATGCATAAATGCAAACTGGCGATATATGCATTAAATTTGTCTTTTGTTTCATGTTTTTTTTTTTAAATATGAAATATAGTTTACTACATGGAGTTCTGGATGGTTTGAATTATTTTACCACATCGAAAGAATATTCATTGAAATAGAGTTTTTTTTCTATGAAAATGCATTATGGATAAGGATATATACAAGGTCTTATTCATGATTTCGTTTAACTTTCCGTGCAATTATGGAAGGCATAGCCCTTTCATCTGGAGCTTGGCTTTGACTTGTCATTGTCAATGAACAATCAAAATTGACTATGGGCCTCTTGATGGTGGTGATAGTCGACAATAACCACATGGCGCGGGAGGTAGCCTTGTTACTGGTGGGGCTGTCCTTGTAATAGGAGGGGGTGGTATTGTTACTGGAGGCGGTGGTGTACATAAACATGGCAGGGTGGATCTGGTTCACCATCTGGTGGAACCATCTTCCTTCAATTAATCCTGTGAAAGAAATTTTATGGTATACAGTAATTATTATAGTTACAGAAGAATACGTGTACATTGTTGTACTGAAGAATCTCCATTACATATACTGTTGTGTAATACGTACGCTATTCTCATTATATTACATTATTTTTTAATTTGGAAGAATGTGTAAATTTTGATTTTAAGTTTCAGTATTTTACAAAAATAATTGCATCATACTTTAATTTATCGTATAGTCTCAGTGCTGGAGTCTATTGTGATATCTTACAGAGACAATGAACTGAACTAGCAGTTTAATAATAGCTTTATGCATTTTTTTCGCAAAAAAAAATAATAATTTGTACCATTCTTACATTTGTATTTTTTAAATATTATTTATTTCTTATAAAAATGAAATGATAGCATTATGCAGCGGTAGTGGGTTAAACCAAGAGTCAAGTTTAGAGGTTGTGGTATCATAGTATAGGGCTGCTTTTCGGAATGTTAAGAATGATTCCCGTTATGACCAACATTTGGAATTTATTATAAAGGTGGGTGTTCATTAGCAGCTTTAGCAACATACACTTGAAATCTTAAGAGTATTTGGGAGTTATTCAGCATTACCATTTGTTGGAAGCCGCATATTCATCTCATTCCAGTTGATTTGTCATTGTTTTTATTTCCAAAGGCTCATACGCAGTAAAAGCCTCAATGACATGGTATGAAGTATCATACAAGTATCATACTATGCATAAATGAAATCTGCGTTTTGGACAAAACATTCAAAACAATTAATTCTGGATGGTTTGGAATTATTTTACCACATCGAAAGAATATACGTTGAAAAAGATTTTTTATGAAAATGCATTATGGATATATATACAAAGTCTTATTCGTGATTTTACAGAGCTTTCAGTGTAATTTAATTAACTTGTATTCAAGCTAATTTGGGAAGGATTTGGCCTTTCATCTGGAGCTTGGTCTCGCGAATCAATCCGATTTGTCAATGAACACTCGCATGGTACTAATGGTCCTCTTGATGGTGGTGATGGTCGACAATAACCACATGGCGCGGGAGGTAAAGGAGGTGGTGGTGGAGGAGGGGGAGGTGGTGGTGGTGGTGGAGGAGGAGGAGGTGGTGGTGGTG
>JAQGBW010004290.1:0-14097 GCA_034698625.1 Julus scanicus
ATGACGTCAAAACCCATGGCCTGCTGCATTTTAAAATTCTGGCTGAGGCCACACACCTTCCAGACTTGCGTGCCGTCCGATACGCGGTAGCCGTAGTTTTTTGGTCCTCCCGATACGAATTTGGTGATATGATGGCCTGGCTTTATCTCGTTGGTGACATTGCCCAAGTTTTCACCGAGCAGCTCCTTGAGAGGGTCACAATCCTTATGATGCCTGAAGATCACGCTGTCCGTATCCATGTATAAAGCATCCTTGCCAAGGCGTTCTAGAAGATCATAAAGTTTGAGGCGAGCCAGGCCGGTGGTGAATGCTGCAATGACGAGGTTGGTCCATCCCGTAGGCTCACGGGGCTTGTGGGTTACCATTATCATTTCGTCATTCACCAGGTGTACGTTGGTGACATCCAATTCGGGAGAGACAAGCAGTTCCATGTACCTTTTCAGAGTACTGACATATTCGGTTGCAGGAAGATTTTCCCTCTGACTGAATTTTCCCCATAAGCTGTAAGAATGTTATAATGCCTTACTAATTATCGCATCCTTACCTGTTAAGCATTAGTTTGGCAATGGTAAGTAGTCCTGGATTCACTTTAACTTTTCCAGCCTCCAGATGAATACCTATAAGAAACATACTTATGCAGAAAACTAATTTAAAAATATATAGCCTATAGATGGAAGAATCATTACCTTTTTTTGTGGTATTCTGCAATGAACCGTACCTTGTCCTCGTTGGTTTTCATGTTGAAGGGCCACCCGCTAGCCTCCTGTTTTATTTTTAGAAGGGCATTGACATGCCCTCCAAAAAGGCCATCAGGGTATGGGTTGGTGCCGTATTCAGCTGTTTTCTCAAAGTGCCAGGCTTCGTAGCTTTCAAGCACCTTGTATCCTCGGCTGATGGCACGGTGAACTTCTGGAGTGATCCACGTCCCTGAAATCGCCTGATCCTCGATGCAATGCGAGCAAGGCTCAGCCTGGTGACGATCGGCACAAGTGCAGCAGAGGGGGAATAATAGCCTTTCCTGACTCCGATATGGTAGGACAGGGTGAAAGAGGTGTCAAGGGGGCAAGACTTTACACTTCAAAAACCCATAATATTGCCCTGGCTTGTAGGAATCCATAGCCGATATAATTTTTGGGTGGCCTTCAGGCAGTTTACTATACTTGTTGATGGTCGGATAAAGGCTGACATAATCATAGTAGGCTATCTTTTCCCTTCTTTGGCACTGTAATATAGTTTTGCCTCATTGGTCCATCCACCAAAAAAGGCATCGCAAGGATCAAGCTTTTCCATGACGGGATGCTGGTCCGTAAAGGCTTTCATGGCGTCGCTGGTCTTCAGGAGATGCTCGTATTCACATTCCCAGATCTCGATGACTGTGTAGTGCTGCTTCAGTTCGGCGGTCCTGTCGAGCGTCTGGGCATAGGCTTACCCCATGGAGCAGCGTCGTGTAGCGTTCACTGTCGAGGCCGGAAAGCACTTGGGGCAGCCGTGGAAATAACAGCCGTGAAATTCATACACGGTGCCAGATGCATGACAAAATCCATCAGCATAGAATTGCCTAGAAGCTGTAAACAAGTGAACTAATTACTAAAGAGCTCTAAAGGCTAATGATCGTTGCAAATAATACGTACTTTAACTTCACCGCCGTTTCGTGCATGCCATATTTCCTCCCCATCAGCAAGTTGTGATTGATCCATCTCAGCCATCGGATGGCCTTGGCACTCTGTATGGCTCGTCCACCATAACCACCAGCAGAAATCACAGCTATACTGTCTTGGGGCATGAAGTGACTTCTGTAAATGAGTTGACAGTAGGACGCCAGTGTGATGCACTCAATTAAAAGGGTCCAACTCGAACATCTCTCGGCACTTCTCCCGAAAGCTCTGACATCCTTCTTGCAAAATGTTAACATCTGACTTGCAATACTCCAAAAGTTCGGATTCAATGTCAAAAATGTAGTTTGAGGCTACCTGCTCAGAATACCATTTGAGAAATACATCCCTGTTTCCAGTGGTAAAGGAATCGGGATTGTAATGTGCTATTTCGGGAATGGGGCCTCTATAATGCTGGTTGGCATCCATGTTGAAAAGGTGCGAAAAAATAACCTTTACGCATTTCATTTAATTCAAAGGTCTGGGGGAATTTAGAAAGAGGCATTGCTAAAAAGTTAAAAGAATTAATAAATTTAACATTATATGACTCTACAGCCAAGGTCATTAGTTTACTGCCTATAGAGATGACATCTGGAGTAAATACATTGTTTTTATATAAATACTCCAAGACAAAGTAGCCACCATAGCCTTTCATGTAATGAGCAACGAAAATAAAGGGCTGCTTACCGGCTGTAGATTCACATAAATCTTTAAAAACCCAATTACAAAATTTGTCCATGGCCTTAGAAGTTAAATCATTTTTGAAAATATGCTCCTCTTTACCATTTTCATGTTGTACTACCTCCAAATTTACCGTATGAATGCCCGTCTCCTGAATAGCCTCTGTGTCAAAATAATAAATGATAGGTTTTAATTTGATGTTTTTTTTCTGTTTTTTAGCAGAGAGGGGTGTAGGCGCTTATGCCTGTTTTTCAATACGGCCATTAACAATCTGAGGCTTTTGCATATAACATAAATGGTTACGGCCTACCATTTCTTTACACACAGTACACTGGGATTTTCCACACTCATGCACACGTTTTTCATATTTTAACATACAGCAAACCTTACATCGCTGTATACGTGCACATGTGCCATTTGCTATATGGTTTCCCAGACATTCTTGACTTTTAAAAAATCTATTGCAGGTTTCACACTTTTTCTTTGCACCTTCACTGGGTGCATGGCAGCGCTCATTTTTGCAGGCCTCACACTTTTTGGAACATTTATGCCGATCCATATGATCCGATCCATGCGCACACACCGTGTTAAGAAAATTCATTTATATTACCTTTCAGACATGTTCAGCAAAAACCACATGTGTTGTAGAGGGCTGCCATGCTGGTAAGCACCACGTAGTGGTTGTTAAAAAGCAGGAGCAAGATGTGTTTCGTACATGTATCAGGCCCTACAAACACGGCAGCAAAGTTGGCCTCAGCACTGTACACGTAGATCCGATACCTAAGAGGTCTCAAAAAGTCCTGGAACTTCTGGGCTTCGGGCATTCCACAGGGCTGATGTGCATCGACGCCGGCTTGGGTGCACAACTCAGTGGCCTGTACGAGTTGAGGTGTTTTCCGACAATCAGCCATGGATTTTGAAATGTTTCTTGTCCTGCTGTGTAGCATCCTGCTCATGGGCCTTTTAGTGCGCCATAGCCACCACAAGTGCACACGCCATGCACATTTGGCCGTGGTTGTCGATGGTGGTTATCGCGCAACGCTTCTCCTTGAGCCACTTCTCCAGCGCAATAAAAATCCTCTGGCGGCAGCTGCCATCGTGAGTCCAGCCTGATCCTGGTTCTGGCATGAGGGTGTGGATGAGGTTCAACACCACACCATCAGCATCCAATCCAGTGGCACCGTTACTTTAATCCACCTTCATGAACTCGCTGAGAATCCGCTGGCCCGTGATTTCATTTAGCTTTATAAATGGGAAGTTGATATTGTTATTTTCTGTTTAAGATGTCCTTTCTTGTTTCAGGGACATCAGCTCGACGATGAAGTTTTTTTTTTTTTTTTTTAAATTTTTAATTAAGTAAGTTGCTTTTATTCATCAAACATTCAAAGACACTTACAATCTCGTAAATCCATGGTTAAATCACCCCATATTAATTTGAACTTGTAAATTTACATTTCCAGATGATGAAGGGCCATTGACCCGCTCGGGTTGGTGGCCAGAGAGAGAGTGCCGGCCAGCTCTAACAAAACCAAGATGGCCGGCCTCGGCCAAAACAGTGTGGCCAAGCCACAGATCTGAGATTCCCTATTAAGGCAATCTCAGATATTCAACTCATAATTAATATCTTTTTTTCTTTTCTCTTTTTAGATTTACAACTAGGGAATGGCCAGTTCATCACAACAACAGGTAAGTGAATTAATATAAATTAAATACTATGTTTTAAAAATCTAGACATGTCGCGAAAAACAAAGCACAACAGATATCCCATTTCCATGATGCACTGCCTATATGGAATCGCACCATGTCAAGGGCTTTGACGTTGCCGGCTACTTGGGCCACGGTATCGTCGAAGATCGATGCCACATCGGCATGGTACATGGCGGGTTCTAAGTTGTCCAGGTCCTTGAAGGCGACGTTGTAACACCGCGCTGCTGTGTTAAACTTGCGGCACCATCGTCGTGTACCTCCCTTGTTCAGCGTATAGTGCTTCTCGGGATCAAATGCACGCTTCATCGGTAAGCGTGCAAAGAAACCGGATGGCCTGCTGAGCTGCTGAGGCGATCCACTGTATTCCGGGGCATCCGACGGGCCTGGCTGAGGCTCCTCCATTGGTGTACTGGGACTGGGAGTCGGCGCGCCTGGCGAGTCATCCTCCATCTGTTCACCAATTTGAGTCATGTCCATCGATGCCTTTTCTTGGCTCAGGTTAAAATGGGTCATGAAGACAGGGCTGCATTGGCCTTCTTCATCGCTCAGATCACATATGGACGCATCACTCGATAATTCAACGTTGAAGCATAAGTTGTCTTCCTCGAGAACAAAAAGCTCATTGTCCTCGCTCCACTCATGCCTTTGTTGTGATGGCATATCTGATTGAGACATTCCTGTAAACAAAAAATTTTTCAGCATCCACACATATCTGTAACTAGTGATTTTTAAATGTTTTGTGAATAGTACATAATAACGCAAAAAATGCCTGATTAATTTTCCAGGCCAGAGTTTTGATCCCATCAATGCCTATTTTTACCAGAATGTTCCTTTAATACCCTAGAATATTCTTAGAATGTTTCGTGAAGAAATATGCATCCATTTAATTTGGACAGTGAAAAACGCTATTTTTTATTTAGGGCTATTTTTTACAAATAAAATTTAAGGTCGTTCAGTAAATGGGCTTTACCAGCCAGAGTTTTCATCCAATTTTTACATATTAGGGCTTTAAATTTGCGGATTTACGTCCTCTATTTACAGTAAAAATTTCAGCTTTCTAGCATTTCAGGAACATGTACATTCTAAGCGTTTTATAAAAACATATCCTAACGCAAAATGCGTGATTAATTTTCACGGACTGAGTTTTGATCCTATCAATGCCAAATTTTTCCAAAATGTTCCTTTTATGCCCTAGAATATTTCCTTAAAGTTTCGTGAAAAATAATAAACGGCTGAATTTTGGCAGGCAAAAACGCATTTTGTATACACTGACCTACTTTCAAAAAAAATATATTTTCACGTCGTTCAGTAATTTGCCTCTAACAGCAAGAGTTTTTATCCAAATTTTACATATTATACACCAAAATTTGCGCATTGAATACAGCTATAATGTCTAAAAATTTCATCCTCCCAAAATGATAATATCTGTTAAAATTTTATGTTTTTGTGAAAAAAATACCCAAACGCAAAATGCGTGATTAATTCTCTAGGCCATAGTTTTGATCATATCAATACCAAATTTTTCCAGAATGTTCCTCTTATTCCCTAGAATATTCCCTGAAAGTTTCGTGAACAAATAATGAACAGCTGAGTTTTGGCACGAAAAAACGTGTGAGACATATTTTTACGTCACGGTCATGCACCCCTATGATCAAAGTTCATTTTTTGAATGCATTCCTTTTCACTTTCTTTTTAGAATTCTAATTCCAAAAATTTTGAACCTTGTTTTACTAATTATGCAAATTTTGTTAACTTGGCAATAGGTAAAAATGCAAGACCTTTTCTTTCAAAATTCTCATTTGCATTTAACATTCTTTACCAATTAACCTGCCGATTGTGCACTTTGTTTTCTCAAGCAAATTCCTCCTGCAATTAACATTTCTTAAAGTTCATTTTTTTTTCTTTCCAACAAATTACTGGCAGGATTAACATTCCTTTAAAAAGTATTTAAGGACTCTCTTTCCTTTTTCTTGATCACAATTTTTCCTGAACACGACTTGTTCAGAGCAGGAGTCAAGCAACACTCCCTTTTTCTTTTTGTGCTCTCTGCAGTAATTGAATGCAAATCCTTTTTTCGACCAGCATTATGCTATGATTTCATTATAGTGCATCAGTCAGTTTGGAATATTTTCCATGTTTATTCACATTTGAAGTTTGTCAAAATTACTGCTGGGAACTGTCCATATGCCTAACATTTTGACATGTGTGCGCGCTGATGCCTCAATCAACCAAATGGGATCTATACTGATGTCTCTTCTAATCCTGTTTTGCTGTTTTGCTGATTTGCTGTTCTGCTGCGTCAGACCTTATCGGTCACTTTACGGCGAAATTCACGGCTAAACCACCATTTTTGTGGACGAAAATCCCGGAAAACCGTCGCAGAAACAACCATCCGATGACGTCACCACGAAGTCCAGATCTTCCCACGCCATCGTCGGCAAACATCAGACAAGAAGCGGTCCGAAGTAAAAGGTCAACGGCCACATCTGGAAGTCGGACCGTGAAGTCAACAATTAAAAATAAGCGAGAGCGTTTATGGCACCCTGCAATTTAGTTGCACGCTTTAACGCGATCTTGTCATTTTGTTTCTATAAATGGGATTTTTTCCATAAACAAGACCGAATTTTGTCATTCGGCATAATTCCTAATTTACAACCGGATTATCTTAGGTCCTTGTTTATGGCCCAGGTTTTCGTATAAATAGAGGAGCCATTTCTGGGACTCCTCAGTTAACTTTTGGGCAGCAAACTTCACGTTTGTCTGCTCTATATTCTTTCACTTTTGTTATTTAGAAATAAACTTTTACTTTTACTTTTTATTCGGCGATTTGACTTAGAATTCTTCCATTCTCATCTACCGCCTATCTTAATCAAGAGTACTTACGGTTAGGGCCGCGTGTTCCTGCTACTGCTCTCCTTAGACGTCAGCAGCATCCACAACGTCCGCCTATCCTCTGCAAATCTGGTCTCTCCAGTCGGACCTGGTAAAGTATAACTGCATTCTGGTTTCCATTATTCTATTTTGCCAGCACGTGTACCGCCTGCGTCCTTGACTGTTTGAGTTGGCTACTCTAACGCCCTCCTGTTAGTACATCAGTTAGCTACCGCCCATCGTTCAGCGTGTCGGTACCCTTTTTGATATTGCGGATTGATCTCCCGCCATGCCATCTACGCGAAGTACCGCCTGCCTAAGGGATGACGAGGAAAGCCTTCCTGTCTACATTCCACCGGTCCCAGTAGGGACAACAGACACCGTGACCCAGATTTCACCCCCCGAGTCCTCTGAGGCTCCTACCAGAGAGGGGGTGCCTGATAATTGGCGCTTAACTATTGAAGCGCGAATGCTGACGCCTCCGACCGTCACCGAAGTTCAGCAAGTAGGAAACTCTACCCAAACTTGGCAAGAATCAACTTCTACCGAGTCGGTAGATGCTACCTCCCGACCACACCTGCCAACCACCGATGACGGGGCGACGACAGCGGCGACCATCACGGAACACCTGCCTCAGGCAGGGAATACCGTGACCCCGAGACAAATGTCCTCAGCAATCATGACTTCTGCTCATGGGAATGTGAGCATGGAAAATGCCTCACAAACCCAGGCGGAAACCGTTGGTTTCCGTCTGCCAGCACCAGTAGAGCAGCTGGCCCTCACCAATCCTGTGCTGTACACACAGGTGCGGGACCTGTACCAAAATAACCATGAGAAGGCCCTTGGTATAGGCACACGGGAGGTTACCTTGTTCCCCAGCGATACCCGCCTACAACAATTGCAGACACAGTTGCTGCAAGAACAGACCAGGCGGGAGAAAATGGAGGAAATGATTCTCCAACTTCAACAACAGATGGCGGTTTGTGTAACAACACCTATTACGTGATCTGTCCCATCTGTGTCCTCAGAGCCCCCATTGGGTCGCCGGGGTATACCAGATGGGGGGAAGTCTATCCTAGGGAACCACCGACCTCCTCTTCCTTAGAGAGTGTCGACTGAACCCTGGAGTGACAACCTGCAAGACCCCAGCATGGGTTTTAGTCTGAACCGGTTAACCGGTAGCGTGGTCCGACCCAGGACCATGGAGGCAGGGTTTGTACCGACATGGTATCCCTGTCCGGCTATTCGACAGCTGACACATTTTTCTTTTTCCACATATAATCCGCATTCCACACGGGCTCAGGTAGAGGTACCTCATTATGAGCTAAATCCTCTTGCACGGGAATTTACACTTGAAAGAAACTCCAATGCCGACCACCTCCCTGGTCGGGACCAGCCCGTACCACCAATACCTGACCAGACGTACGGTGGCGTCGGGATATGGTAGTCTGACGCCGGAAAGAGCATTCCAGTTAAAGGATGCTCATGGCCTGGTGGCAATATATGCGCAAGTTCCTCGTTTTAAGGGGGAAAAAGGGACGTTCGCCGACTGGATATACCTGTTCTCTGTGACAGGTGACAGTAACGATCTTCCCGACCAGCAACGCTGGAGTGCCTTGTTTTTCATGCTTCAAGGGGAAGCAATGAGATGGTGGCAAATCCACCAAGATAAAGTCTACTCGTATCAAGATGCGATATATAGACTAAAAGCCCGTTTCTCAGAAACAGAGCCTGATTATCTCATTTGCCATAACCTCCAGGCGATGAAACAAAAACGCGGAGCAAACTCCATGCAATTCATGGATGCCATGTTCCACAAGTTTCGGTCCATGGACCGTGAACCCAGCATGGACACGCAAATTGATATGGTCTATTATGCCCTACATAAGACCTTACCATCAGGTTCCAACTCGCCCAGATCAAAGACTGGCGGGACTTGCATGTGGCAGTTAAATATTATGAAGGCCTGTTGATGGATTCCGGTACATGGGTTAGGGAAAAATCTCAGAACAATGGGTCTTCGCCACATAATAATCACTCCAAAGGTCAGGACAACACTAACGGTGGTAAACCCAAGAATAGTAACTACAAGGGAAACAAACCGTACGATCCCAATAAAGATCGCAATAGGGGCCAAGACGGTGGTACCGCCCGCCGGGACAACAAAGACCAGCGTGAGAATAAAAGTTCTGACCGCAGCGGTAGGAATCGCTCTTCCAACCACCGCCACCTCAACTATGACAAGCGAAATCAGTCCTCCAATGCAGAAGGTGGCGAAGCCAAGAAGACCGACCAAATGCCCCAAGGACTGTTACCAGAAGTCCAAAAAGGCCAATATGATCCGTATCTCCCGTGTGAATCCCCAAGAGGATCTGCTCGCACAGCGGGAGAAAATGGACCCTGACGACTTTCTAATTAACGTATAAGTCAGCATTAATACTGCCCACTTTCCCAGCATCCTGGGAGCCTCTACCTGTGTGGGCGGAGGTCCGGTCTACGAGAAAGTGCGTCACATGAATTTGCCCATGCAACACTCGTACCAATTAATTCAGCTGGCGGATCAAACTCCGGTCCAGACTGAAGTGTACACAGTGCAAGCCCCGCTCTGTGTGTTGGGTAAGACGCCCATTACTGAACTTACCCTCATCCCGTCCTACAAAGGTCCATTGATCTTACTTGGGACAAATTTTTTGGCTGACGCCTCCGTGGTTTTCAGCTATGAGTCCATGACCTGGGGATATGAAGAGGACCCCGGGTCCCTAGAGGATCGTGTATCACAACATATTGGTTTTGCTCCGGTTCCACCACCTACTCCAGTTTTAGCGTTTTCGGCACGATACACCACTCAAGGTGACATGGAAGTTAAACTCCGTACTAATGAGGGGAAGGAGCTAACCAACAGCGAAAAAGCGGAAGTTAGTGAGATGTTGTCAGAATATTCTAACATGTTCTCAGAGCCCTCAGGTGCCGCCCTGGTCGAACCCCAGACCATCCAGGTTCAACCAGATGCTAAGCCAGTAGCAATCAAGTTGTACTCGAGTTCTCCGAAGAAACGAGGCATAATGATTGAAAAAGTCCAATCCCTGCTTGATAAAGGTTATTTAAAACCTATCAAGTCGGCATGGGCGGCACCTTACTTGCTGGTGGCCAAACCTGGTTCCACCACAGATTTTCGGATGGTTACCGACTTCCGTGCTCTTAACAAGGTCACCATTCCCGACTCCTACCCTCTCCCGAAGATCGACGATCTCATTTCCCGAGTGAGAGGCAAAACTTACATGACCTCTATGGACTTGACCAATTGTTATTGGCAAGTCCCTATTAGTGACGACTCCCAGCAATACTTTACTACCGTCACCCCACTCGGTACTTTTTGTTATACACGAATGCCAATGGGCGCCCGTAACTCGGCGGCTCATTGCCAGTGTGTAGAAGATGGTCTTTTGAAACTCCTTCCCGACATTGTTGTCGTGGTATACCAGGATGATCTCCTGATAGCGAGTGACACCTTCCAACAACACGTGTCGGATGTCGCCCGGGTTATGACCGTTATTCATGATCATAATTTTAGTCTTAAACGCGAAAAGTGTCATTTCTTCGTGACTGAGGTCAAATATTTGGGCCATCTGATATCCCTAGCGGGAGTTAGCCATAACCTGGCGAAGATTCAAATGATACTCGACTTGCCTTATCCCTCCAACCTCAAGCAATTACGGTCCTTTTTGGCTTCTTGCAAGTGGTTCGGGAAATTCATCCCGAATCTCTCTGCAGTCGCCACCCCCCTTTACCGATTGCTCAAAAAGGACGTACCGTTCGTGTTTGATGACGACTGTGAGACCGCGGTAGATCGGTTAAAAGTACATCTCACGACAGCCTTGGTGTTTCCTCAGCCTGATTACACCCAGGGAGTGTTAGGTCAGGGTGATGGGGACGATTTCCGCGTTATCGAATACGCTTTCAAATCTTTCTCTCCCGCCCAAATTAATTATTCTACCACCGAGCGCGAAGCGCTGGCGGTACTTTGGGCGGTACAACGTTTCCGCGGATACATCGACGGCATGATATTCGTAGTACATACCGACCATGCCCCTCTCCGTTCTATCTTGGCAACGAAAGAACTCCGAGGCCGTATTGCATGCTGGATCATGGAGATCCAGCAATATGTCTTCGACATCTTGTATGTACCTGGTAAACTCAATGTTTTGGCGGACATGCTCTCACTTACCTCCGACAAGATTGAGCCCGTGGTACTCATTCACTTGTTCCTCTCCGACGAACAACCGATGACAGCAGTCGATTTTCGTCTTCTCCAACAGGAGGATGCTGACTGCCGCCTCATCATTTCCGCCCTGGAACAGTCGGAAGATCCCTCCGGGATGGAGATGAAAACACAGATTGACCGGGGTTACACTTTGATTTCCGGGGTTCTATACCGTCATCTGTCTAACACTGACTCAGAGGAACCCCAATTGGTTGTACCGTCTACCTTGCAAAAACGGGTCATATCGTGGAATCACGATCTCCCTGAGGCGGGACATCCCGGTGTACAGGCGACCATAGCTCGCATAACTCAGCGGTACTATTGGCCCGGTCTGCGGCAACACGTCAAGGATCACATCGCCTCATGCACCGAGTGTCTAAAATACAAACCACTTAATTATCCTGACACTACCCCTATGTCATCACCCGCCATTCCTCCCAGGTTCGACACTGTAAGTATCGACCTGGTAGGCCCGCTACCGACCACTGCCAGGGGCTCCACTTTTGTTTTTTCCGCCAGCGATGTCTGCACCGGTTTCACTGAATTTTTTCCCATTCCTGATGCATTGGCGGAAACAGTGGTCAACATTTTTATTAACCAAATTTGCCTAAGGTATGGCACCCCTCGCAAGGTCCGTTGTGATAATGGCCTACAGTTCATTTCCTCCATCATGGATCAAGCCTCCTGAGCTTTAGGTTTTCAAATACAGCATGTGGCTAATTACCACCCTCAAGCCAATCCGGTAGAGCGACGCCATCGAGAACTCAAAACCAAATTGGCCATCGCTGTGGATCATAACCACTCTGATTGGGACCTGCATTTGGCGGCGATTCAATGGGCACTGAACACGGCACATAATTAGAATATGGGTCATTCTCCAATTCAGCAATGTGCTCGGGTTCAGCGAATTCTGCGCCGACCCCTCCTTCATCAAACATTCCTTTTAAGATTTCTTGGCGGATCTTGCTGACACTATAAGAGAAACTAAGGATAAATTAGAAGCGGCTCAGGACAAGCGCAGGGCAACACATAATGCCGCTGCGGTACAACCTCCGTTCCAACTTGGCGATAAAGTTTTTTTTAAAACCAGGGGTCATAGCTGTGCCACCCAGGAAACCACCACTAAGCTGATGCCCAAACGTGAGGGAGCCTACGAAATATGTGAGGTTCGCGGCTTCACCACCTTCGGGTTACGAGATCCGACTAATGGGAAATACAAAGGTATATACAATGCCAAGGACTTATTTCCCTACTAACTCACCCAGGATTCCGACGATGTACCGTCGACTCCCCTACCTAAACCAAAAAGGCAAACTAGAAAGAAGGCCACCCTAAAACCTCGTCCTAAACCTTTCGGCCGTCCGGTTAAAGGGGTTAGGCCCTCTAAACCTCTCCTGGAAGCCCCAGAACAAGATGTATCACATGAGGTGTCACGTGCTTCTCAGGAGCATACCGCAGTTAGAGACGATACCACCTACCGCCTCAGTACCTACCGCCTCAGTACCTACCGCTTCGATACCCAGCCTCAAGGCCTACCGCTTCGGTTCCCACTGACTCGGTACCTACTGCTTCAGTACCTACCGCCTCTACACCTACCGCCGCGGTCACGTCGGTTCCTGATTCCACCGCCGGGGTCACTCGCTTGGGACGGGCGGTACACAAACCGCTTCGTTTCCAGGCGGTGATCATGTATGATCTCTACCGCCATGATGAAGTGTTTTGCGGACTTCAAAATTTCCGTGGTGTTAAAATTCTGGGAGTATGTTCGGGAATTTGTTCTACAACAAGGGGTGGATCAAGATGACACACCTCTCATCAACTACGTCTGTACCTTTGCCGCTATTTCGCATTTTTGCGAACTAAAAGAATTAAATTTCCAATACCCCGAACGGAATAATGTCCCTCGGACACTCTTTTATAAGCTTGCCCGAGCCGCCCATGTCTTAATTGATAAGGGCTGGGATCGCTATCAAGGGCATATTTATGAGGAGATTTTAAACCCCTCATTTTACAATAATAGTCGGATCCAACCTGACGAGGACTTGTTGGTGGAATATGTTGGTTGTTCTGCCTTACTTAAACACCCTATCAAGATTAACCATCTCTTGACACACCTGTGTCAACAACGGGACAAAACCCGTTCGTTTGTTCTCATGGGAAATAAAGTCGAGAAATTGCGAAACATGATCTGGGTTGATCATTTCCTCGACACCACTGCCCAATTGGATCCTACTTCAAGAGCGCAGGCGGACTATATTCATGCTTTCCAAATTAATAGAGCTCTATTAGTCACTCTCTGGCCTCACCAGAGCATTTTTATTTATCGCTCTCCATTCTTAGCCTTGCAGAACACCATGTCGTCTCACCGTCATCGATCCAGCCATTCCAGTGCGGGGACTCCTGTCCCACCGCCATCTGTGCCTTCCTTGAGTCAACCTTCTGCTCGTGTACCTGCTCCAGACTTACAGGAAGACCCTAATTTACCGATGGTCGCTCAACGTCCAACCGCTCCCTCGGCGTTGGATGTTTTGCAGCAACAATACGATGTGTTACAACATCAAGTTCAAACGTTGCCCTGTTTCTCCGGTGATAATCGTGGTGTCGCCACTCGTGCCAGGCAGGCTGTGTTGTCCTTGCAGCAGGAGCAACCTGACTGGGCTTTGCCACCCCATCCCGACCAACAGACGACCCATTACCCGGAACTACCTGTGCTGGTTACTGCAGCCACTCAACTGGTGCCCGAGGTGATGAAGGTCATAGAACACGCCAGGAACACATGGTTCCAGGCCAACGAGATCCTGCAGCGCTGTACGGACGTCAACTAACAGCCCATTGGAATGATTGGCAGCTGTTGTGCCTTGTTTTTCGCGACATGTTTTGTTACTAATTTTAACATAGTGTTTAATTTATTATATATATATATTT
>JAQGBW010004291.1:0-14097 GCA_034698625.1 Julus scanicus
CTGTGTTTTTCGTTGTGTGTTGATTAAAGAAGCAAACTGACGTTAAAGAAATTTGGCCAATCGTAATTTTTCATCAGCTCAAACGGTCAGACCAACATTAGCCTATTCTCGGTTTCAATAAAGCAAAACTACTTCGGCCCTGTATTGGCTCGAACAGTCGGACCAACATTGGTCCAATCTTGGTTTCAATAAAGCAGAACTATATCATCTTAGTATTGGCTCGATCAGTCAGACCAACATTAGCCCAATGTCGGTTTCAATTAAGCAGAACTTTATCGGCCCAGTATTGGCTCGAACGGTCAGATTAATGTTAGCTCAATCTCGCTTTCAATAAAGCATAACTATATCGGCTCAGTATTTGCTTGAACGGTCAGGCCAACATTGGCTCAGTCTCGCTTTCAATAAAGCAGAACTATAACTGCCCAGTATTGGTTTGAACGTTCGAACCAACATTTGCTTAATTTTGGTTTTAATAAAGCAGAACTATATTGGCCCAGTATTAACTCGAATAGTCGGACCTACATTGGCCCAATCTCGGTTTTAATAACCCAGAACTACATATTAGCCCAGTGTGACGGCCCAAGTAATGGGGCCACGGAGAAAAAGAGAAGAAAACAAAAAACAAACGAAATAAAAACACTAACTATTTGGATGCGTGGAAGCCGCATCGTGGACCAAGAAAGGGGCATAGGTTTCTCCTGCCTTTTGACTTTGGTTGGAGTCAGCATTGTCATAAAAGGGGTAGAAGTCACAGGGCTAGAACAGGTGGAGTAACAAGAAACACCAGGGAACCTGGGTTCGGAGGTACTCGAAAGGAAACCCCCTGTTAAAAAACCCTAATTACATAATGATCCCTTAGTCATTAGGCCTCATGAAGTATCTTTTCAAGAGGACCTTGTTACCAGGAACGCGCAGATCTACTCGGACGGCCCTAACAAACTAAGATCTAAGAAGGGAAGCGAGATGAACCATCACCTAACTCCCCCACTGCTTGGATGACTAGCTCATGAACATTCATAGAAAATTAGGCGCTTGGAAGAAAACCTCATGAATAAAATATAAGAGAAAACCAGGCGAGTCACAATACCCAGAATGCCAAGGGCCAACAAAACCATTTCAAAGGACCAGAGTTTTTGGCCAGAGTCAGTAGTGAAGAAAAAGCAGTGAAGGAGCAGTGAAGAAGGACTCTGGGATGAGAAGCTACAACCAGGATCCGATCGACATATCAAAAATCCTATGTAACAAGGGTGTGCGGAACCCTTGAGTTTTGGCCCCTCCAGAAGGAACACCAGCCGTGGGTGAGTATGTCTAGTAGTTCCTTAGATGAAGCTTAGAGAAAGGGCCAGTGTTTGTAGTTAGGCATGTTGTTAGAGTTAGTACTCAATGTCCAAGTTAGACATATGGAGTAGGGTTAGGCCCAGGTTAGAATAAACATTTGTAATTATTGTTTTAAAGCAGACACTCATTGAGTATCTATTAGCTCGAACGGTAGGACTAACAATAGCCTAATCTCGGTTTCAATAAAGCAGAACTATATCAGCTAAGTATTGGCTCGAGCGTTCAGACCAATATTGGCACAATCTAGGTTTCAATATGGTAGAACTATAATGCCAAGCATAGAATAGAATTTCCGACAAATAATAGACCAATATTAACTTTTTTGGCCACTGATTGCCACTTTAACCAATACAGGTCCACTTTTGGGTCAATACTGAGCGCTACTTGGGTGTTCTCTTCAAAAAAAGAATTTTTCTGCTAGTAAAAACGTGTTTTTCTGCCAAAAACATCTATTGTGAGATTCAAGATTTAGAAAAAATTAAAAAAAAAATTGTTTTTATAAATCGTAAATCTTCATTTATATATTCATCCTGGGAAAAACTTTAAACTGGCTACTTTCCTTCACAAAATGTCTTCATTTATATTATCTCCACTTTAGTATCTAGCTATTTTTGTGTCCCCTCTTCACACGTCTATGTTACTTTTAGGGGCCTGGGATCATCTGTCATGGACTCATGGATGGAAATAGACCACAAAAAACATTTAGGAAATGTCAGAGTAAGGTTTCAGTGTCACACTGCCAGAAAACGTGATTTTGGCAATTCAACAAATTTTTACTTTTGTCGAAGGTCCTACATTCCATGATACATATATTATTATTAGTATGAGTTTATTTTTATATATACAGTGGTGGCCAAAACAAACGCAACTGGGTGATTAACATTTTCAAGTTGCGAAAAAAAAATCTATGGTGTAAATCCAAGAAAAAACCATATGGATACCTGCATGTACATTCCATTTATTTAATAATAAAGAGAAATAAAAAGAATGTATTTAAATTTCTGAAAAAAAAGTAAAAAGCAGCAAAATACAAATTTTTTTCTATGGACAAAACAAACGCAACTCCTGCACACTGTAGCATGCGTTTTTCTTGCATGAATGCATACCGCAGAAAAGCATGACAACAATCCAGGCCTGACAAGAGGGGGAGGAAGGAGGGTAAATACCCCGGGCTCGGAATTTTTTAGGGGCCGGGCTTCCGGAATAGGTGTTACAAAAATTTTGGTACTATGAAGTTATCGGGCCTTAATTTACAGAGGCGCGTAATACAATGTCAGATTGGCTCCATCATACTGACCTAACCTAACCTAAACTAGGTTAGGTTAGGTCCCGGGCCCGGAGTATTCCCCCCCCCTTCCTCTTTCCCCCTCTCGTCAGGCCTAGATCGTAGTCAATGCTTTTTGCACGTTGCGTGGCGCAGCGGTATGCATTCATGCAAGAAAAACTATTGCTGCAGGGTGCAGGAGTTGCGTTTGTTTTGTCCATAGAAATAATGTGTATTTTGCTGCTTTTTTTTTTTTTTTTCTGAAATTTAAATACATTCTTAATATTTCTCTTTATTATTCAATAAATGAAATGTACATGCAGGTATCCATATGGTTTTTTCTTGGATTTAAACCATAGATTTTTTTTTCGCAGCTTGAAAAAGTTAATCACCCAGTTGCGTTTGTTTTGGCCACCACTGTAAATAGTAATTCATTAGAAATATTACACTTTGAATGGAAACTGAACTGAAATAAACTGAACTGAAATTGCAGCAGATCCTTTGTGACAGATCCTCCAATAGGAGGCGCTACCGTAGTGGATGGTATCACACTACACTATCCTTTTCATGTATTCCTTAATGGCTGTATATGTTGTCTCCTTTTTCAGAGACCACAAATTCATAAGCAAGCCCTTAACGGCCACAGTAATTCTGTGTATAACCACCCATCCTTGTCAACAAACGACCAGTCCTCTCATGTTAACATTTTTCTATCTTTCCGCCACTCTTTCAGTGCAGGGCAAACCCACATCACAAGTCCCAGATCCTCAATGCCTTCCCCACACGAATCACAAGTGGCATCTGCCAGCTGGAACTTAGTAAGTCTCTGATTTGATTCAAACGACGACGCCCTCGCATAGAAAAACAAAATGCTACCATACAAGTTGTAGCAGGTTTTTTTTGCCAATTTTCGCCTTGTTTCTGCATACTTCCAGAGTGCTCTTTTTAGCCATTCCTCCCCGCCAGGTATTTTTCTCCCATACTCGAATTAGCTTTGTGATGGAGAAATCTGTTACCCCCCGAGCCTTTCCTGGAAGTATCTATCCCTTACTTAACCCTAAACTTTTTTACGATGTGCAACCACTGCGTAGACCAGCCTTGACCTCGGAGAATCTCATATACTTGCCCAGCTGGGTATGTCTTGTCCAGGGTCCACCATCTTCGTAGTAATGCCATCTTGCTCACTATCTCACGCGATTCAAACCCTGACCACCCCATCTCTCCTTGCAGAGCCTTAAGAGCTGTAAACCTGTTTGCGCCCAATGCAGATCTGGCATTTTTCCTCTGCATGCAGTCTAAATCTCGGTTTATGAAGAGAGCATAGCATAGCACATCGTTCCCATATATCAAGGCAGGTATTCCAATCGCTTTCCAAACCCCTCTGATCATTTAGTATTGGGAGAAGGATTGAAATGCTATTTTCCTCATCAATCCACCCAATCGCTGACCTTCAAGTTTGCAGTAACACACCTAGATATTCGTATTGGGCGACCTGTTTAACTTCCTTCTCATTTAAGACCAATGTCCACGAGTCAGAGACCAGACTACCTGCTGTACATAAATGTACAGTGTAGTGTGATGTGGTTTAGTGGTCCTGTTAAATTCTTAGTGAGGTCATTTCCCCACCATTATAAACAAAATGGAAAGAATTTAACAGGTTTAGTTTATATCTAGTCTAATTAATACACTTACCTTTATCCTTAAGCCTCACCCTTTGTTAGATGCCCTTCAGGGCAAATCTTGGACACCTTGTACATCCCTGCTTTCTAGAATGTTATGGAAGGGAAACACAAAATAATTAATCGATGTATATTGTTTTAGTCAAATTAATTATGTTAACGCTTATGTTTTAGTTAATTTGAAACTCCCCCCAAATGTTTCCTTACCTGTGTTTTCTATTTAGGTGGGTCCGTCCAGGTGACGCCGTTGTTGGGATCGCCGACCTGGTGGCTATGTTGATTGTTGTTACGCATGTGCATTGGGCATTGCTTACATCGGAATTTAAAATGGAATCCATGCCTCTTTGTAAGTTATTATTAGTTGAATTATTTATGATAACACCATACTTATCACCTGACTTATCACTTCCAAAGGTCCCCGCAATATCTAGAAGTGCCTGCAGCTCATCACAGTCTTTAGTGATAAGGATGATATCATCCGCAAACATCAATGCTGGTAATCAGTTGATTTCAACCCTATATCCCAGCCCAGATGTCTGCAGGGAAGCTCTTAGCTCATTAATGTACTCAAGGAATAGCACTGACGAGAGTGGGCAGCCTTGTCTCACCCGCTTGTTAACCTGAATACTTTCAGTTTTAAATTCACCCTATTGGATGGAGTATGAGGTATCCTCATATAGCATTATGATGGCTTTACTAGGTGAGATGAGATTCCATTCTTTATCAGTAAACTCCATAGTATACCCCTGTCCACATTGTCAAAGGCCTTTTTGATGTCCAAAAATGCTATCAGCAGTAGCCGGCCTCTTTTCTGAGATACTTTCTTAAGCTGGGCTATCACAAAAAGATTATCGCTGCCTCTACACCCCTTGCGGAATCCGTTCTGAAAAGGAACCAGCCTACACCATCTTCGAGCTCCCTCTGTAGCCGATCACGCAGAAGCCCTGCATACACCTTAATGGCATTGCTACTGATGGCTACTGGCTTGTAGCTCTCAACCTTTATTTTCTCTTTTTCTTTGCCATTGTAAATTAAGGATACTCTAGTGTTACCCCAATCACTTGGCGCCACACCTTCCTCTAAGCAATTGTTGAATAGAGTAAAAGTATCCTGAGGCCCGCTTCTCTCTGAAATTTTATGAACTCATTAGGAATGTTGTCCTTTCCCACTGCTAACTCACTTTTTAAATGTTGTACAGCTTTATAAAGCTTCTCATAAGTAATGGCACTTATGCTTAAATGGTCATGTACGTTCAGCCAATTCAGATCACACTTTGCTGAATCCGTGGTGTTCACAAATTTGGTTGCGTATTCTTCCAAATACGTGAATAACACCGGCTCCCTGAGTCCGAAGTAATCCATGCCTATCCTGTAAACCTGAAAACTCCTCTTCCTGGGATTGTTGCCGACCCTTGACATACCGCCAGTAACGCTTGTTTGCATCCCTTCCACCTTTTATAATGGACTTCCATATGGATTTGTCCATCCTAGCAAGGCACCTGGCTGCTAATACTTGGGATGCTTGTTTTGCTGATTGATACAGCTTCCATGCTGAAGATATTTCTCCCCCCCCCCCATATCGTTACTTTTAAGAAAGTGCCGGTGTGCTCTACAAGCTTATTTTCTTTGTTTGACTGCCTGTTTGGCTTCCTCGTCCAAAATTAGTCGTGATGTACCACGCTTGCTGCCAGTTTTCTTGACCACACTTTCTCTAATCCTATTTGCAAGACTGTTCAACTCCACTTTTGATACAAGATTGTTTCGCTTAATTCCAGTTAGTCTCCTACACCCTGTGTATACTCACTCCAGTCCATATCCTCTGATATGGCCCACCGGAGGCCTTTTTTAGCCTTTGGGGCACCCTTAAACTTAGTCTGTCCCACATTCAGATAAAGTTGTGATCTGAGTGTAGGCCAACACTGTTTGTATATCAACAACCATCTCCAGTACTCTCCTCCCTAAGACAGCACTCCATTAGTCCAGTTACCATGTCCTATACATTCTAGCAATAAGTTCCTGATAATCAGTTCCTGATGGTCTGCAAATGATTGGAGAAGCTTACCATTCACATTATCTTTCCATCTATTTCGCATAGGTGCCTATTTAAATCTCCCATTATTAAAAAGTGGAACTCCTGCAAGTGAAACCTTTCCATGTCCGCCGGCAAGCAGGAGTAGATGCGCTTATTCCACCCCTTGTTGGAGCCTTCCATCCATATTCACTACACATATGGCTAGCTTGACGCCTACTTTGTTTACTGTCATCCACATGTACTTCCCCTGCCAAAAATGAACTTAAGAAAAAGTTAAGAAAAACACAACTTTTGAAGTGAAACTGCAAAAAAACTAAAGTTATTTTACAGTTGAGAAAAAACTTCAAAATAACTTCAGTTAAACTTCAGTTAAACCCTGACTTTTTAATTTTATTTAAATAATTTTTTTTATTGGATATTTGTTTTAATATAGATGAAAGGATGTACCATGTAAATTAAAAAAAAAATTACTTAAGTATTAAGAAAATTACTGACAGGTCGAAATTTCAACCACCTGGGCTTAAGGCCATTAATAAAATTTTGAAAAAAATATTTTTTAAAACTTTTATACATTAAACCTAAGAAATAACAATCAATTATACACAAAAAACATGTTAACACATACTTGTGGTTCCTAAATAATATATTTAAAGAAATTTTAAATAGCAAAAGTAGTCCGAACATCAAAAAGTATCTATGCGCGCACTTTCCACAGTAAATATCAGTCTGTGAAGTTCATCCAGGTTTCTTAAACTGCCTGATGCCAGTAGTGTACAACATTAGCAAGTGCCTAAAGTCATCAAACCTTATATCTTTACCAGTTGGAATGTGTAGTAGATATTTTGAGCTGGCAGATAGGCCAATTGTTAGAAATTGCACAGGTAAAAGATGAAAAAAACCTTACAGTTGATGCAACAAAAAATTCTAATTTATCATGAATTATGGTTGTATGTTTTCCCAAAAAAAATCATTTTTGCCGTCAGAACATAAAATTTAAATTTTTACCGTATGCCTGGTTTACAATGCATCGCCCAACGTCTTCCGTCGGGCGAGGCGGAGCTTAATTTTTTGCAGAAAAACGTCACACGTTTTGATGGCGGTTGAAGTGTGGTTCACAATGGACCGACCGACGTGAAAACGTCCAAACGCTTGCTAGATAAAGCGCCGTCAGATCAGCCATAGCCCCTAAAATTTCTGTTGCTTGGTGGCGTTTCAATTTTATATCACGTGCTACAAATTGTTAATTGGTTGACCGTCATGACATCCAAAGTTTGAAACTTTTCAAACTTTTTCGACGTTTTTCGATGGGCGCAATTCGTCATAAACGCGTCATCACTTAGGTCGGCACGCATGCGCAGATCAAGTGACGGTCAGAAAAAGACGTCGGTCGATGCATTGTGAACCAGGCATAACATTTCCATTGCACCCATCGAGCCCTGGTGGTTGAAATTTCAACCAGTCAGATGTTTGGCCATATAATTTGTATAATAAACAATTTTGAATTGAAATTTTACAAACACTACCATAAAAGTATGATAATGTTAACTGCTATTTAAAATCCTATCAAAATCTGTTTGAAATTACCTTTTTAGAGCAAATAGTCGGCATTTTTCACATTTTAACGGAATGTCATTAGCTGCCATTTTGAAATTATTTCTCAAATAAATGTAGTTAAAAGTGCAACCTGCTTTATTTTTTTCTAAGAAGATACATGCTTTCAGCCTAAAAATAACGAAAGATGCTGCTGCTAGCACTAATACTTTTTAAGATACAATTTTAAATCTAAGTGGTTGAAATTTCAACCACTAGGGCTGAAAGGGTTAAGTTTTTCTTTAGTGATATCAATTTTAAATTTTAAAGTTAACTGAAGAATAACTTAAGAAAAACTGCAAAAAAAGTGTCTTAATTACTTTAAATTCACTGTTGAAGTTATATAAAGTATATAAAGTTTTTTTTAACTTTGTTCCATAGATAAATTTCGTTTTTATCATAAAAATTGCGTTTTTAATTATCTTTGAAAAATTAAGTTTTCACCTTAGAAAAAATTCGTTCTTTTCTTATACAAATTTCGTTTTAACCATAGAAGGGCCTTAAAAAGTGTACATTTTAAAAGTCGTTTTTTGGGGCCCTTTGAGTACATTTTTGTCGATTTTTTTTTGCTATTTTTGATTGCAAAAACGTCTACTTTCGTATTTCGACTTTTGCAATTGCAGTTTTTTCTTGCAGAATTGGAAAGTAGACGTTATTACAATTATAAAAAGCAAAAAAAATTACTTATAGGGCCCAAAAAATGTCTTTAAAAATATACACTTATGGACCCTTCGCGTTTTTCTAATTTTGCAAGAAAAAACTGCAATTTCAAAAGTCGAATTTTCATAGATATGTAATACCTTTACAGTTCTTTCAAAAATGGGTGAAATTTCGACTTATGTAATTGCCGAAGAAACTTATGCCGCGAAAAATTATGCCGCAAAAATCTTATGGCCACCCGCTGTCCACATTATAAACACACATTATATACGCAACTTAAAAAAAAAATCATTTTATTTTTAGCTGGAAATCTGCTGCTGAAGGTGTCCATATTATACATTTTACGAAAGTTAATGTTAAGGAAACGATATATGTTATGATTTGATAATTGCCTAAAGATAATAATCTAACTAAATAAACAAGTTAGATGTTTATATTCTGCTAATTGTAACGTTAATTAAGAAAGTTTTGCAAATTTATACCATAGGTCCGTGCTGCATAGTTTTAGTTTATAGCTTACAAGCTGAGCAAGAATAAAATATTGTTGCTATGGCTTGATGCCATGGCAACACCAAATATAATTTAAGAATCCATGATTTGGGGAGGTTGGCCTGGATACCAACTTAAAAATAATACTTGCAGTATTATTATTATAGTATTATTATAATACTATTATAATATCTATTGTATGCCGTAATATCATTGGCCTAAGTTAGGCCTAACATAATTTATAAAAATTTAAGTTATTCTATAGTTTTTCTTTAGTTGATTTGCATAGATTCGTCCAGGCAGGGCGTTGGCAGGGCCTGCCCTGTGCAAGAAAGTGGCTGCAAGTTAAGCGAGCTACGCTACACGAGGCCGATGCCACCTTTTAGTTTTTCTTCGAAGCATCTGGAGAGTAGTTGATACGAGATCCCGTTACTTTCCACTAGAGCTTCTTCATCTCGCAAATGCATCTCTGCCTGACCAATAATGTCAAATCCTCCGATTTCATTCTATTCCTTAATCCATTTACATTAGCAAATCCGATTTTAACCTGTGTAAACTTTGATTTGCCTTTCTTTACCTTATGTAGGGCCTCGTTGTTCACTGTCGGGGTGTCCCTCCCACTTACTACATTCACCTGTACTTCCCCTACACTCATTGTGGGGGTAGCTGAGGATATCACCATTGCACTAGTGTCATGCATTCCACTCCTGCAACCCTCTTTGTCCAGTGCCTGAGACTGGACCGACCTTAACAGTTTTTTTAATGGCTCGTGGTTTAGCACAGAACTTGCCCACCGTTCCGCCAGTGCACAGCTATACCTGCTCCAGTCAAATGAACTCCATCCTTTGTGAGATAATGGCTGTGTGCTGAAAACACATATCCTGCAGCATGAAATAAAGGTCATTGGCCTTGTGATGATCCCCCTGGGGTATGAGTTCCATGCGCGTTATAAATTAATGTTTGTTATGCGGTTGATTGCATAATGGCGGGAATGTGTTGTGTAATTGGAATGATCTGGAAGGTTGTGTAACCCGCCGCCCAAGGCTGCCACCAGGGGATTGTGATGGGTTATAAGGAGCACCTGGGCCGGTGGACAGATGTTCATTTTTCGGAGCCCGAACTGGTAGGTCAGCTGCTTGGTCGTTATGTAGCGTTTGTTTACGGTTAGTAATAAATAGTGCGAAAAAGATGTCGGCTGTTTGTGTCACAAGACCCAAGACCCTTACATTGTGGAGGTCGTTTTTTTTGTTCTTCGAGAATTGTCAGCGATCCTTGTACTGAAGAAGTTCAACTATGAATCCAAAATCCAAAGACGAGTTTTCATAGTGAAGATGCGGTTTGCCAAACAGTAAATATATCTTCTTTTCAGTTAAATTTCGATACAAATTCGGGTAAAATACGACCATGGATTGAGTGGATCTTGACGCTTATGTGCTTCATCGAGAGACTCAAGATCAGGCATCATGATTAAGCGATTCACAACTCAGCATTGCCTCATTTGCATCGGTTCTTATTCGAACAATTCCGCCGCTATTCGAATGTATTCTTCCTTTTCATCACTCTCCTTTAAAAAAATTGCAAATGTTTCTCTTTCGAGGGATGATAATGTAAAAGTATGGGCCCCTGTCCGAGGTCTGGGACGGTTTACGGGCATTGCCAACTTATTTGGTCGTGCGAATTCTGTCGTCTGGATGTGGATTGTGCCGCCTGATGAACTTTGTCCATCAGGGTTAATTTTGACCAGCAGCAGCAGCAGCGGAAGTATCTGTGCATTCTCGACCGAGAAAATTGGAACTGTAATTATCGGTTTTTAAGATAACGCCGCGATGTTGTGGTTAAATAGGAAATGTGTGCGCTTAATGCGGGGCAGCAAATTGGCAGTGCGGAGTGTAACCTTTGTCATATGGCAGGGTGCTGTTTTGGCCGGAAGCAGTTTTGTTAGACACACTGATTTAGGCCACGGGGTCTTCGGTGCAGCATTTCATGTCTGGTGTTATCCAGAGAGGATCGCACTTTTGGAATTTTGAAAGATTGCACGGGCAGTCAGGCGATGCAATTGCCAATGCAGTACATCTGGGCTTTGTCAGTCTTTAAAGACAAAGATGGTTCTCATCTTGGTTAACGGCCAGCTTAGTGTGAGGACATATCATCGGCGCTGCTGGCTTCCTGGCGGCGTGGGCTTTGGCGGCTAAAGGGCCTGTTGTTCTTTGTTTTTGCGGCCTCATTGATTTTAACATATAATATTTATATTTTTAACATGTTCACTTGCCTGTGTTTGTTGTGTTGAACGGCCATCCCCAAATGTGGTTCCCTGCGGAATCTATAAAGAGAAGGGATTAATGATTAGAAAAAGGTGAATACAAAAATTATAAAGAGATAATAATCCCTACCTTAAATTGCCTTGATGGGGAGGTTTTGGACCTGTGGCTTGGTCGCGCTGTTTGTTCAGGTCGGCCATCTTGAGATTTCTCAAGCTGGCTGGCACTCTCTCTCTCTGGCCACCGACCCGTGCGGGTCAATGGCCGTTCATCACCTGTAACCAAAATGCACTAATTAATAATTAAGATGCAATAGCTGTAAAGCCTGATTCACACTAAGCATAATTTGGAATACAAAAGAGCAGTGTGGTGATTTTTCATGAATCTTTGCCCTATTTTTTAGCTCGTAATTTAAATCTTTGCATGACCGCCTAAAAAAAAATTAAATTCGCGGCGTGATTTTCGAAAAATAAAGGGTTAATTCCGAGGCCTATCCCATATAATACAATTAGTGGCCCGTCTGCCAAAAGGTTTAAATAAGAGGCCCTTAACAATAATGAATTTTTGCTGCCCGCCCAAATTTTGCGACCAATCCAAATTGTCAAATTGTGGCCTAAATGTTGTTTAAAATAGGGCCTGCTTGCCAAATTAATTTCATTGGCGGCCCTTTTCTGCACGGAAATTTTGCTGATTTACGGCAAATAATTGCCGTTTTTTTTTCCCCTTTTGGCGCCGTTTAAGCGGTGAATAACCGCAGCTAGATGGCGGTAAATAACCGTGACTAATTTGCGGAACAATTGACGCCGTTTTTCTTCATTAATGGCGCTTATTTCCGCGTTATTTGCACGGCAAATTGCCGCGATTTGAAGGCCGGTTTTTGGGCGTGAAACGAAGCCCTCATTGTGCTTTTTTTTAACGCGTGCTAAGTCAACGGTTTTTTCAAATTTCGAAGTGTCCACTCGCAAGGGACGAGGTCGTTGAATGAATATCGACGAGGGACATATGAAAATTTAAAAGAAAATTATGCCAAATATAGAGAGAGAATTTATTGTTATTGTTGTATGTTATAGAGTTTATTATAGTGTTTATTAATTTATTAAATTTATTTATCATAGAGTATATATATTTTTCAACAAAAAAAAAAACAGAAAATGAAATATGTGCTTGAGAAAAATTAATAAATGAATTACATTGTGAACTAAAGCGGGTTAACTGGTTGATCAAAATTTTCGCAGAATTTCGGAAATTCGTCCCAGGATACGCCGCATACCGTTGATGGTAGTCTTCCGGTTTAACACTAAATAAAATAAAACAAAATATACAATTTATCTTAAAATTTAACTTTCGAAAACCGTGTACGATGGAAAAATTACAGGCCCCCGTGGACCTTGACAGGTTCCACGTCTCCAAATTAGATGGGACGAATTATGCTACTTGGAGGGAGGAGCTCGATATGGCATTGGCCAATCAAGCCCTTCTCAAGTACGCGGAGGGGTCGGTCACCGCCTTGCCCGCATCGGCTACTGCGGCCGAGTGCGAAAGGCGAAATGACATATGTCAGGCGGTGACCTCTGCGATTTATTTCACCATCGTTCCGGGTATCCGGAAGACCCTCTTCCAAGGTTTTGCCCGAACCCAGTGTTGCAAGATATTAAAACATATCCAACATATCGCGAAAGACGCTGACAACTCCGGTGCCAGTTTGTATCTCTTAAAATGAATCAAACTGAGACCGTGGAGGGGTATATTGCCCGCGTCGAGGCCGTGGCCTCGCAACTGGAGGAGGTGGATCGAAAAGTCCTGGATGAGGACCTTGCGTTCCAGATGTTGATGGGGCTTCCCTCTGAGTTCGCGCTCAAAATCAAATCGATACATGGGTAGGCGGATTCGGACTTTACTGCGTCCCGGGTCAAGGCCTCACTGATCGCTGAGGCTAATACCATGCGTTTTGCCAAGCAGAATTTGGGTGCTTCTGTCGGCAATCAGGCGAGCGATGTGCTCGCTGTGATCGGTAGACCGGGGGATGGGGGGCTCCAGGTAGGGGACCAAACCCAAGAAAATGCAATCATTGCGGCAAGTCCGGTCACCTACAAGATAAATGCTGGGCTTTGCATGGCAGGCCCACCGGAGTAAGCCCACAGCAAACTGATGTAAAAACAAAACAACCTGCCCCCAAACAAAAACAAAAGAAAAATAAAAGTAAATCAAAGTCTACCGGAGCACCTCGTCAGCCAGCGCAGGGCTCAGTCGAGCATTCAGACTTTGACCCGAACGGCTTCTCTTTTGAGGTAATGATGGCGGGTACACCAGCTGATATTAAATCCAATGAATGGACTTGGGATTCCGGCGCTGGGGTAAGTCTGACTAATGACCATAAATGGTTTGCTGAGTATAGGAAAATTGAGCCCATCATTATGAGCTCCTACTCAGTCACCTTCCCAATTGAAGGGAGGGGCACGTTCATTATGTCAGTCCTTGTCGGCAACAAGGCGAAATTCGTCGTCGTCAACGATGTGGCGTATGCGCCCAGCAGTTGGCAGAATTTCTTGTCTTCTTCCCAGTTAGGGAAATCGGCTAAAATTACTTGGACGGGGGACGTCGATTCGATCAGGGTCAAAAACTCCGGAGGCGACCTTATGGAATTCAAGAGGCGGGATCGGTTGTATCATACCGAAGCCAAACCCCGCCCTGACTTGTGGAAGACATTTGTTGAGTCTAATTCCGCAAGTCAGACGGCGCCGACAAAAATGTCTGACCTGGCGTTGTGGCACGCAAGGCTGTGCCACAT